>JASVER010000004.1:8166387-8209202 GCA_030449065.1 Oceanodroma leucorhoa | reverse complement strand
GGATGAGGTGCTTCGGGACATGGTTTAGTGGGCATGGGTACTGGGTTGATGGTTGGACTCGATGATCTTAGAGGTCTTTTCCAACCTTAATGATTCTATGATTCTATGATTCTACAGTCAACCCTTTACAGTAGTACCTGCCTCCAGCTACTCCCTCTCTCCAGCTGAGCAGGAGCACTGGCCCATGTGACTCTGACCCTGAACTCTGGGCACACCAAAATACAAGGTGATGTTAACTTTGTGGCTGTTTTCCTTTAAAAAAAACCCTTGTCTTACATCTGCCTGAATATAAAATGAAACAGATAAGTATCTGATCAAGGTAAAAGATAAAGTAGATGATTTAGAATCACCATGGAAAATGCAGAAAAGATAATCACGTCTGATTATCAGACTTACATATTTCATTGCAGACAGAGAAGACTGGATCTTGGAAACGGCTTCCCCTCTTTGAAAGCTTTCTGTAGCGACTGTTTGATGATGCAGTGCAGTGGGGTCAGACTGGGATTCTGGCAAAAAGATATAAAATATCCTGCAAAGAGGGAATGAAAGGGGAGGGGGAAGAGGGATATATATATATATATATAATGGCACCTTCCTATGCCCGTTCTCTCCTCCTACACTCCTCATATATCACCATTCCCTGTGGAGCTATTAAACTCAGCGTATAGCCCCTTACAATTATTATAACCATCTGATTTTTATAACTTCCCACTCCAGGCTTTCATTAACCCCAGACTCACTTGATGCCAAGTCTTCCTTCCTGGAGCACCAAGGCTATGTGTGGAGTCCAGCTGGCGAGTCAGGGAGACGTCGTAAATTGGAAGAGTGTGCTGGAGCTACTTAAAGTTGTGGTGAACCAGAGGAAAAGGACCAATTGCACAAAAGATTTAGGAAATGGATAGAAGGTGTTAAAATATCCATCGAGAGCATAATTTGTGAAATGACATCCAGAGCACAACAAAACATAACACTAAAGACATCTACACAAACCAAAATTCTCCATCCAAACCGGGTTCTGTGCAGAGTGACCCATAAAATCAGACCCCCAAACAGCCACCATACACCTATTGTCATGCATTTGCTGACTTCTAGGAGTGCAGCACAGTCAGAAAGCAGCAGATTTCCCAGTCTTGTTGATATGCCTCTAATTTCAAAGCTGCCAGACTTTAATTGCTTTTCAGCAACGACCTCACATGGCATGCTTTGGCTGGGAACATATTTTTATAGACAGTTATAGCTCCCTCGCTCCAAATGGAAACACTGACAGGTTTCTCACTCCAGAAATATTAGCAGGAACCATAACAACACAAGTCTGGATTAAAACGTAACCTATGACCTGGAAAGTCATTTTTAACACTGTGTTTTAACATTTTGTGTGCCTTTTTAGGGTTGGGTAAATGTAAAAATTAGAATCTGAAAAAGAATCCCAGGTGCCAAAAATGCACAGATTTCCCTCACTCTCCACTATGGTCCTTGCTGCCTCTTGCGTCTCCAAAGATTGAGAGAAAAACATAATTGTACCATATACATGCATAAAAACATTGTGCTATGCTTAGCTCTGCTTTGTTGCAAGCACTGTAAAACACATTCATTTTAATTTAGCTTTTAAAAATGACTTAATTCATATCCAGAGAACCAGACAGAAGGATGCACAAACACATTCATAGAATCATAGAATTGTTTGGGTTGGAAGGGACCTTTAAAGGTCATCTAGTCCAAGCCCCCTGCCGTGGGCAGGGACATCTTCAACTAGATCAGGTTGCTCAGAGCCCCGTCCAACCTGACCTTGAATATTTCCAGGGATGGGGTATCTACCACCTCTCTGGGCAACCTGTTCCAGTGTTTTACCACCCTTGTCGTAAAAAATTTCTTCCTTATATCTCGTCTAAATCTACCCTCTTTTCATTTAAAACCATTCCCCCTTGTCCTGTCACAACAGGCCCTGCTAAAAAGTCTGTCCCCATCTTTCTTATAAGCCCCCTTTAAGTACTGAAAGGCTGCAGTAAGGTCTCCCCAGAGCCTTCTTTTCTCCAGGCTGAACAACCCCAACTCTCTCAGCCTTTCTTCACAGGAGAGGTGTTCCATCCCCCTGATCATTTTTGTGGCCCTCCTCTGGACCCGCTCCAACAGGTCCATGTCTTTCCTGTGCTGAGGGCTCCAGAGCTGGATGCAGTACTGCAGGTGGGGTCTCACCAGAGCAGAGTAGAGGGGCAGAATCACCTCCCTCGACCTGCTGGCCACGCTTCTTTTGGTGCAGCCCAGGATATGGTTGGCCTTCTCGACTGCGAGCACACATTGTCGGCTCATGTCCAGCTTTTCATCCACCAGTACCCCCAAGTCCTTCTGGGCAGRGCTGCTCTCAATCCCTTCATCCTCCAGCCTGTATTGATACCAGGGGTTGCCCCGACCCATGTGCAGAACCTTGCACTTGGCCATGTTGAACCTCATGAGGTTCACATGGGCTCATTTCTCAAGCTTGTCCACATCCCTGTGGATGGCATCCCATCCCTCAGGCGTGTCAACCGCACCACTCAACTTGGTGTCATCTGCAAACTTGCTGAGGGTGCACTCGATCCCACTGTCTATATGTCATTGATGAAGATATTAAACAGTGCCGGTCCCAATACAGACCCCTGTGAGACACCACTTGTCACAGATTTCCATCTGGACATTGAGCCGTTGACCACATGTCCTCTTCACAGCACTGCAGCAACCAATTTATCTGCAAACAGTTCTAACAGGGGACAACCTGATTCTGATGAAGTTGACTCAAAGACAAGCTCACATGCAGAATGGTCTGGTTACACAAACTCACTCAAAACGATCTGGTTACACAAACTTACTCACTTACAAAATGAACTGGTTATATGCTAGAGCCATGAACTCTGCTTCATCAAAAGTCAAATAAAATCACCACAAATGCTTGACTCTTCAAACAACAGCTAATCTGTCAATTCAATAACAATTGTGAAAAAGGGAGTTGATTAGAAAAATGATATGAAGTAGAAGGGAATTTTATATGTCATGCTATACTTCCACACCACTAGTTGTGTGATGACTTTCTAAATACAGGTTTTTAAAGTATTCTATTCCCTAGTTACATAACTCTTTATCTGAATCTACCTAATAATTCAAAATCCTGTGGTACAAAAACGGTCCTTCTCACTTGCAGGGATGTACAGGAAATATAATCCCACTTCACAGAAGATCCTCCTGTTTCAAAATCAGTCTTTGTTCCAGTGCAGAATAAAGTAGGAATAAATATTTCAAAGATAAGCCAAGTTCTGGTGCTGCCCACCTGACAAGAGTATTTCATTGCTCCAGAAGCAGGAACACAGGCATCCCCAGGGCCTTCCAGGTACTCACACCCTTTCACAGCATTTAGTTGGCTAAAGGGAAGCCCCCAGTGACCGGGACATGCCAGTCTGCTCTCCCCGCAGTGCCTGGGAAGCTACTGGGGCAGCCAAAGTCCTGACAGCACGGGAACATCGTGGTAAAGTGAGAGCCCCAGAGCTCAGGTGCTGCAGCAAACACACTCCCAGCTTCAGCCTCCACAGCATCTTTCTTGGCTACAAAATACTGCCCCAGGGAAGCCCGCCAGACTAAGAGGGATTTATACACCGGTGGTTTCTGCAGTGATTCCAAGATGGTCCAGACTTGGCTGCATGTAATGACCTGCTGACTGACAATACTTACGTGCACCCACATTTATTTTAAGACTAACAATCTTCCTGCTATTATATTCAGTAGTAACAGAGTCTCCCTGGCTCACTGGAAGCAGACAGGCTACAAGAGAGTGCATGCAAATACATACACAGTGCAGTGTTCTAGAACCAGCTTACTTTTTAACTATATCCGTTAAATTTTCCTTTGTTCTACACCTCTCTCTTTCTCAGCAGAAGATACAGAAGAATCCTGATTTACAATCAGAAGAAACGACAACTATCACTAGATAAATCATCTTAGAGCTAAAACACCACATTGGGAAACACAAATTAAGAAGTTACTTAGGATATACTTTACTGCTTAACTTACTGGTTGAAGACTGGAGAACATGCATTTATGAATACATAGAAGTTCAATGGGAAAAATAATTACCATGTCCTTTTAAAAGCTGTCTGAACTCTCTGTTTCCTTAAGGAAACAGAGTCATGCCAGCCTTAATTATAGTTTCCTCCAACTGTAACATTCATGGGTCTTAAATCCTTAGTTTTATTGCCAGTAATTAGAGAGTGTATGGTTTCTGTCCAAAAGATGAAAATGTTTTAAAATATTAAGAACTTTGTCAAGAAAATTAAGTACTTTGGTATTGCCAAATGACCATTTCACTCTCTTCTTCCCCCCACCCTATTTTGCTGAATTAATTTTGGAACATAACACATATCGTGCTCAGATTTGTCCCAGACAAATGAACTCGAAATCATTATTTAYCATTTAAAATGCCTTTTCTAAACGCATTTGGCAACCGAATCCCAGTCAGATCCCTTTTCACCCCAAAGAGTTTGTTTGAGCAGGCAGGGCTTTAGACACCAGGAAAACAATTTGTACCAAGAGTCAGAGTACTAAACCCGAACTTTCAGTCTTAAATATATTCCGCAAAAGTAAGTGCACTTTCAGTATATAAGTGATAAAATATATGACTAAAACGTGTGGGCAGTATTTTGATCATTGCAGGCTAGAAACAACATATAGGTTAAACAGCCTTGTTAAGTAGTGGAGTGGGCACACATACCACAAAACATATGCCTTAACAATCTTCTGTTATATTAGGCAACTAATGACACATGCTTTGCATCCAAGTATCATTAAAGGAACACGAACAAACAACACACAGCAAAGCAATGCTGTAAAACTGGACGTAGACTCTGCAATGTTATATCACTTATAAACCAAAATCTTTGAACTAGAAATGCACTACAGCCACTGCTACCTCAGGAAGCTGCGGTTTGCTGCTTGGAACGCTTCATTCATGTACTATTTTTAGGAATGTGGACATCTAAATAAAATTTTGTAGGCACACAAGGTTATCTAAGGGTAAAACTTAGTTTATCGTATTCAAAAACACAAGAGAAAAGGAATACAGAACAATATGTGTTTACTGGGGCAGTCTTTTTGGAGAATGTGGTGATTAGGAGACAAAGAAAGGCTTGTCATAACTCTTTCAGTCCCAGTTGTGCTCTTAGAAATCTGCACCACCACGAGGCTCAGAAGGGGTCTCAGATAAAGAGAGGTAGTTTCAACACCACTTCTTTTCAAGAATGGATTTCTTCCCCATGCCGGCAGAGAAGCAAGAAGTGCCTTGGTTGGTAATGAGTAGGCTGAAGTGTTTTTCTRGGTTCATCCAGCTGATTGTGATCAAGCTCGTATCTCCCTTTCTATTTAAATGTGAATGTGGTCTTTCTCATAGCTTTGTTCCTACTGATGACACAGGTATCACTAGAGTTTGCTGCAGGGACAAAGACCTCTAAGGCCTTCAACTGGTCCATCAGAAAATTCTTTGTTGTACCACCATCATCTTATCCTTTTCCTTTCCTCATAAAGGAAAGTTCCAGCCAAATGCTGTCTTACTGGGTCCTCCTGCAGCCCCTGTACAACCACCTAGCATGGCATGGACCCCTATGGAAAGGCCTACATTCTCTAATTAGGTGCAGAGAGAATTAGGAACGTCTCAGTTAGGAACCAAGACGCTCAAGTATTTACATCCCCAAGTATCTAATTAAATGTGTTCTGTAGCAGAGAAGCAGGTCACATCAACTTTTTTACCCCAGAGGGCCACAAGCTAGGCTGGTCTGAGGGCACGTAGGAACATTAAGGGCATACAGAAGGAATTTTAACAAGTTTGCAAGGAGATTAGTGTGCAACACAGTTTTACAGGGGGAGAACATGTATAGGGGAAGTATTAGACAAGAAAAGGTTCAAAAAGGAAAATTAGTCCATCACATTCACACCATTTTCATGCTATTCCACCTCTTTTATCAGAGGAAAAAGTACCACAAGCAACCTTACTCCAGGTCAGGATGCATTTGACTTGAGCTCTTTACTTCAGTTCTTTACTGTACGAGATGCATATTAACAATGAGAAGCAGAGGTACAGTAACAAGGAAGCCTAGGTTACATTTCAACAAAGAAATTCTGTATGCTGCAGCTAGGTTGCCCATCTTTATTTCTAGTTGACAGTAAAATGGCAATTAGTTTTGAGTAGCAAGATGCTTAAAACCATTCCTACTATCTTTTTTCACTACCCATCCCCCCATTCTTATTGCTTGCCTCCACAGTCCAAGTTTGGTTGTCAGAAAGGCTGCAGGTTATGCATTTAGACTCTGTACTGAACCATGGAACATTTACCAGCATTCAGCTGATTTAGTCATTTAAATTATAGGAATTTCATATACTTTGGGGATTGCCGTTCTGCTGTTTGCATTTTAGCAACCGTGCCATTCCCACCCCCATCAATCCCGCTGTGTACAGGAAGTCACACTCCTTTTCTAACGATGGGATGTTACGCTTGTGTGTGTCTGTGTGCGTGCGTCTGTATCCAATGTCAAACCACTTCCTCAGGCTTCAAGGAAAGGTTCTTGGAGAAGGTGGTGTGCAGAGGAGTGGATGTAGAACAAAGCTCTCGTGGGAAAGGAAAGAGAAAATAAACACCAAGGTAAAGCCAGCAAAGGAGTTTGCTAATACTCTGTTTCACAGTGCTGGCTGATTTCAAGTCCCACCTATCCCAGTTCCAGATGCAAATTGACAACTGATTATTGGATGAATTCTGTGTACTATGAAAGTCCTGTCAATACTTTAAGAGATGCTTCAAATTTCTTCTGTTCTCTAACAGTTTGCAGTTCCATGCTTACCTCCTAGACGTCAGCTGCCAGTTCTGCACGCTGCTGGGACAGACTAGCTAGTAAGATCCAGCTGGAAGTTAACAAGCTGAATCTGGCCCAGTGCCTTTTCCCTGGAGGAGGCAAACCAGCCAGCCCAGCCCAGCCAGCTGCCTCTCGCACAGCTGGGCTGGGAGCATCTGCCACCCCGCAACGTCACGGCCTTGCAGAAACCTGCACGCTGCACATTTCTTCAAGTGTGAAAGAAAGAAGTCAGCAGAACTGCAAGCTGCTGTTTATCAGAGGGGGAAAGAAGACAGGAGCGGAAGAGGTCGGCCTCCAACACAGCTCAAGGTTGCCCTGAGCTTCTGCTGCTGCTGCGTCCAAAGAGGAAACCCAAAACTGACATCTAGTTCACATGCCCAGTGGTTAAGACCAGACCACCTTAGGCTAAATAAAAACCTAACCATCAGATCTCCTGTGGTATGTTACCCGTAAAGTCCTCAAAATAGAAGACCAAAAAAAAGCTTCAGAAAGGCTGAAACTATTAACTGCAAATGTGTTAATCCCAAACCTTTCCTCTCGCTTAGCAGTAGGAATTGTCAGTTTGATGTACACAAAGGGATAGATCACACTTATCAGGGCTCAGAGAAATCGGAGGTTTTTCATCCCTGTGGAGAAGATTCCCGTGGTGGCACTCAGCTGGAAAGGCAGGGAGTTGCCAGGCTTTTCCAGGTAGAGAAAGTGTTACTGGAGTCCTGCTGGGCAGCTGTGACATCTCTGCCCATTCATCAGCTTTTTCTCAAAGGTTCCTATGGCTCAGGAAATCTCCCTCCAAATGCCCTTTTCTGCATACAYTGTCCAGCCAACAGAAATTAATGGGATATGCTAAAGTGGGATTTAGAACAGGAAAAATGAAGTTAGATATTCTGAAAATCTCTGAAAAGGTCACCTTTCATAAATAGGAGTGATCATCCGGTTGATTTGCCTTTTTTAGTCGTTCTCCACCTGCTGGTAGGAACGTTTCGACACTGCAATACAAGAGAGTGTGAGGAAAAGTACCTGTCCTTAGAAACAGGAATTAATAGACATTTCAGAAAACAATGCCCAGAAAGGAAAGCTGTACACAGACACACACACTCAACCTCTGTAGCTTAACAGCTCCACCATTTGCTACCAGAGAAGTGCTCTTCTAGGAAAAGAGACCATGACTCAGTATGACTAAAGACCAAAAAAAAAAAAAAAAAGCTGACATCGACTCTTACTGCAATCCCCCCAAATCACTTCTCAAATTTCCTATGAGATGATGACACACAGACACACACACTCAACCTCTGTAGCTTAACAGCATTTATTAAAATAGGGAGAGAGTTAAATATATGATTTTAGTAACAAAGCAGTTTGAAGATTCTAAAAGCAATTACTATATCAGTTTAGTCTTTGAACTGTTTAAAATAAGGATTAGTCTCATCTCCTTCTGGCTGCTGCTCTTGCAGACACATGCAATCTCAAAATATCATGTGTCAAAACAAACAAATAAAAACGCATCCAAAAGTAAAAAAGCTCATCCAAATGTATCTAAGTGTCTTTGGCAACACTAGGCACAAATACATGACAGAACAGACCATTTTTTGCTGAACTGATACATCAACTTCTGACCATATCCAGAAAGTGCGCAAATGTAAGATTCTGGCATACAGCTGGAGAAAAAAAAAGTTAATCTTTATAAACCACAAAATAACATCTGCTTACAAATGTGGTGCAGTTTCAAGTATGTTCTTGTGAGATCTCCCATCTTTACATACTTATTGTGCAGAGCATTTTCACAGACTAAGAACAGAACCTTTCTGAAGAAGACACCATCATGGAGAGATGAGGCTGAATTCCGCTCAGCTCCACTTGTAGTGATAGGAATCCATTACCAGCTTAATCCACCTCGCCAAGCAACTGTATGAAAACAATTGCACTACAGTCAAAATGGAAAGTGTATTGACACTCCTTACTTCCAACAGTCTTGAAACAAGCCTTGTCTGACTAAATATTTAAAATCAGTTACATCTGTACAAATTTTAATTTGTTTGGAAACGTGAGTATGGAAAGTAACCTTCAAAGTGAAATGAAATGATAGGGGAGTCCAGACAATATATGGTACCGAACAAGCACGCTTGGGACAATAAATCAATCAAGCCATGTCCCAGAGATCAAGTACTATTCTTTCACTTGACATCAAATAGCAAGTACCTGTTCTCTCCTTGCCAACTGAAGCGGCCCAGCAGAATTCCCTAACTCTTCCCTAGCTGCACTGAGTCTGGTAAACAGTAATCATAGGTGTTTGTGGAACTGGAATAAAAAGACTTACAGAAAAAAAATAGGACAAGTACAAATGAAATAATGAATCTAATGAGGTGTTTGAAGTTGCAAGACCATACATACCACTCTAAAAATCCTACCTTAACATACAGGTGCATACAAGTCAAGTATTTTCACCTGCACATGGCCAGTAACTTTACCATGAGAAACATTACACACTCAGTTATAAGGAATCAGAGCATAAAATGGGAATTCTCTGTTTTCTACTTAAATAAGGCATAAATACCATAGGAAAACCCTATTTTCTGTAGTAGGGAGGGGGAGAAAAAAAAAATCTAACACTCAAGAAACTGAAATCAAATTCCTTATAGAAATAAAAATTAATTTGCTGAACATATTTTCAATAGATCCTTCAAACCCATGAAACATGAGTCAGACTAACTCTTAAAGCACTTTTAAAAAGCACTTTACAAACTCCCTTTGATCGACACCGGAGACATAAAACCCACCTACAAGGTCTCTACAAGCTGTAGAGAATATCAAGAAAAGCAGGGGCCACACAGAAGCATTTGCCTACACAGACAAAACAAATACAATACATATAAGATTTCAACACATTTTCAAGTCTTTTTAGAGTTGGCAGAAAATGCATGTTCCCTTGAGTCCCATTGAAACTATAAACTTTACCCAGGTCTCAGCTTTGAGAATCTGTTGAAACAACTGTGTTTTCCACAGTGTATTTTGTGTTGACTACAAATATTGGAAAAAAATACATATACTTTTTCCTTTTTAGCTTTTTTTCTTTTTCCTCTTTGCTCTCCAAGTCAGTAAGTGAACGTATGAGATGATAAAAGAACAAATTATTGCACACTGTGGAAATTCTAAAACAAACACATCACCACAAATATAAGTATTAGAGATAAAGATCAGTAACTACAATGCAAAAAAAAAAAAAAAATTTAGGAATTAAACAGAAGGCAGAAGCCAGTCAAGCACCAGTGCCAAAAAGCAAAACAGTTTAAGAGCCAAACCACTGCTCCACCACCACCACCACCCTCCCCCAAAAAAAGAAATCCCAGAATGGTAACTATGCAGAGCCAGACAGGAACCAGAGGAAAACAGTAACCTATTTACACATACAGAATAGTATGGAGAGGTTAATATTGCTGTGCAAGAAAATACCAACATTAGGAGCTCGGCAGAACATCCTAACGTGCTTTCTAGGCAATCCTGAAATTCAACATACCATGGCAAGACTCTCCACGAACACTACTGCTGAAAAAGTTTCAACTTTTAAGCTGCTTTAACAGAATTGGAGACAAGCAGATTTCTTTATTTGGTAAGTATTTCTATCAACTCATTGGCAGTTGTGAGAATAGGGATGTCACCCATAGGAACTGTGTTAGCTTTGTGCACACGAATGTTTGCAGGATGTATTGACTCGAATCTATTTTGTGAAGTCAAGGTTTTGAAAATACAGGAATGAAGAACAGGGAAGGACCTGTGCAGGTTGTACGATATAAAATACTTGTCATAAGCCTTTTAAGTTTCATCTTAAAAGTGTTTTTCTACCATAATCTCTTCTGCTATCATTCCATCACAGAATGATGTTTCAAAAAAAATTCACTGAAACTTCGGTCTTCAGACTCTACCAGAACTTCCCAGACTGGAGTCCACCTGCGGGGATTCTGAGTCTTGACAAAGGTATTTCTTTTCACAAATTCACAATTGAAAATGTTTTGCTCAACTACATTACAACAAATGCTCTGCTTTACTGAAGTTCGTAACAAGCGATTTAATTTCCACCACAGACATCCACAGACATCCTGGATCATTCTCAAGTCATAAACAAGTACACCCTATTAACAAGCTACAATATTTAGCAAGCCAGGGATGGAATTCATCTCACCTAACCTCACCATCTAAAACTTTAAGGATTCCCTCTTAGGTCAACCCCTTGGGATAAGATAAATTACCCTCTGGAGATGCTCATCCTCTTCCACTGACTACAGAAGAACCTAAAAGCTAAGTGGGCTGAACATCCCTCCTGAGATGCCCGATTTGTTTCACTGACTAATGGCTAGGTCAGACTGAATCTTCAGATGGCTAAAACTAAGTGAAATGGATTCCTCTCTAAACTTTAATCTATGACATTCTTGTACTCCGTTTGCTGTAACAACCTGCATGATGCAAGGGTGCTACGCTTCTGGGGTACGCAGACAGATGCTTGCCAGTAGTATCTGTTTACTAGGCAGCAGCTCCAAAAATATATCATTTCATAAATATCTAACAGAAAGAATAGAGAAGCTGCAGTAAAATGAGGGTTATTTTGCCTATTATTTTGCAAGAGGTTTGAAAATATCTTTTTGCTGTACATTTGGCTGGGAACTATGATCACTTGATGCACATGAATTCATATCATCTCCTTGAAGTTTCCTCTAAAGACTCCTTTTATGGCAGTTTATTTATTACATTTAAAAGTCCTTAACCACGTAAGAAAATTACTTTTGGCTTAAATTTCAGCACAATTGCCTTTCAGTGGTTGAATTTCCAGCTTTGAGATTTAAGAGGATTTTCTGGGGTTTAATGCTTTTTTGTACATACGTGCATTTAGCATTACTGTACTGTTATGCTATAGGAAATGAGGCACTCATACTTAGAGAACACCAGCTTCTTGTTAAATTCAATCAACAGACAAACAACTGTGTCTTTGTCACAGAAGCCCAAGTTCAAATGCATAAGGATCAGATAATGAAGAAAAAAAAAAAACTTGTATGACACAATATGCTTTCACTTTATTTAAGAAGTGAATGCACAAGTATCTAAATCAGATGCTCTGGAACCAAAGCAGTTTAAATGAGTGCATTTTAAAGCCTAAAATATGTTTAAGCAGTTGGATGTTATAACAGCATATACCACATTAAAATTAAGTTAAAATCAGACTTTTTCTGGTAGTCTTAAATGTAAAAGAGAAAAAAACAAAACAAAACACAGATAAGTGTCCCTAAGTTCCAGAAATACTTTTAAAATTTGGGGGAAGAGGGGTTAAAAGAATCAGAATTCATTTTCAGAAACAAATTACCATCTCAACATCCTTGTCTTTTATGTTCTGAATATGTAACAGGAAGTGGGAATTGTCAGAGGTATGTATAACTATGCCTAAATTATAGCTATAAAGCCAGCTAGCCTAATTCTTAGAGAACTTCTAGTTAGAACCTACTCAGATTACATGCAGATAATAAAAAGAATTAAGCTAGGAAGCTGAAGGGTTTTTTGCCCACACGTTATTTAAACATGAATCCAATTACTGAAGTTTCATGGAGCGGCTGTCTCACTCCATCCAGTTTCCCCTAAAACAAAGATGATATAGTTGTATTGCAGTGTTGAACAATCCTGAATTAATGTGGGCAAATGAAATCCCTTCTACAACATTATTCTGCTGTGGGAGGGGGTGTGGAGGAATCCCTTTTAGCATAATAAAAATGATGGTGATATAATGAATAATTATTATGGGATTTTATAGCTGGAAGGGATGGTAGTTATTTCAAAGCTATTTGTAACCAACAGCCTTATAAAAAGCTAGAATGTATTACATATGTGCAGAAGGTAACTGTGAGCATGTATTAAATCCCAACATCTGAAATAACGAACGGATGTTTGTTTCTACAGTAACTACCTCTTTATCAAAAAATGTGGGCTGACAAGCAACTAAATTAATTAATTATCAGCCTTTTAAGAAAACAGAATTAAGGACTTAAAAATAAACTGCCATGAGATGAGAGCTCTCCTTTCCTTCTCTGACAGCTATATGATTCCCTTCCTTCCAGCAGCAATCTGGTTTTCTGGTGAAATGCATGGGTGGACAAGCCCTGGTAGATTAATTAGTTCCAGTTGCCGTTCAAAAAAGGGTTGATGCCAAAGAGCAGAGCCTCCAAAAGGTGGTATTGCCAACACTTAAGATATGGGAGAATGGGACCCCAAAAACTGATGTCCTGGATTCCTGTGATAAATACAAGAGCAAACAATGGCATTTCTTTCTTCTCCTCTTAAGAAAAAAAAAAAAAATCTGTAAAGGAAAAATAGAAGAAGCGGTGTCTGTCTAAGTTTGTAGTCAGTTTGTATAACAGCCTTGAAATGCATGAACTACTACTTTACAGGCCATGGAGAACTTTTAGTTTTTTGCTTTATCTCCCTTGCTTTATAGAAACATCAGCAATTCTGATAACTTTCGAAGAAACTGGTTTATTTCATTATCATGAGGTAATGCTGTGATACCACTAAAGAGAATGGTCCATATGCCTTCTCTGTATCTCCAGGAGTTAAAAATGGATCCCATTGCTGTTACTCCCATATAGCAAAAAAAAACATTTAGTTTGGTAAGTGATCTCCCTGTCTTTACCTTGACCTGTGAGCTTTTTCATCTTATTTCCCCCCCTGCCTTGTTGAGGAAGGGGAGTGAGAGAGTGGCTGGGTGGGCATCTGGCAGCTAACCAAGGTCAGCCCACCACTTAGACACAGGCAACAATCCTGATATGAAGTGTGAATATCCATGTGGACTATGGAAGTGGGAGATGCACCTGAACGTGGGTCTGTTCCTTTGAACAGAACTAACTGCTCTGAATATGACTTTGAGGGGGTCACCTACAAGTAGTAAAACAGCTCCTTTCAAAGTCAGTCTACTTTTTTAAGCAAATCTAAACAGTTCATGGAATTAATAATTCAATATGAAAAAAAATTTTGAATGAAAGTAATAAAAAGGTTGAAATTTATTCATTTTTCCAAAAAATTTTGGAAAAGACTGTTTTTATATGCTTGTTTTGTAAAATTTTGATTTTTGACACCTAGACAGAACATAGTAAGAACTTCAACGTATGCAGTAATTCCCCTATATGTGCTCACACACTTAAACACACACATTTACACACACTTTTCTGAAAAGCACAAGTCATTTTAAGACATATAATGAAAAACTAGAGGATTAGATTCCTGCCTATGGCCTTTTAATAGAGCTATGGCCTTTGTTTTCTACCAAAACATGCTTGTCTCATTGGGGTACACTTATGAAAATGTCCAGAATTCCTGTCTCAGAGCCCATCGATAATTTCTGCCCCCCTCTTGCAGACGTCTCAGTGCCGCCCTGTGGTTTTGATGCACGCAGCAGCGGACGCAGCTAGGTGCGAACGGGGAAGCAGCGCATCCTCTGACACGATGTGGGTATGCACATTCCTCACCAGCCTGTGCCTAAGGGGTGGAAGCAAAGGAGGGATTTCTACAGATTTTTTTAACATGCTCCCCACAGCAATCCAGTGATCTTATTTTCACTGTGAAAGGAGTGGCTAAGCCAGGCAACACGCACATAGGGTCAGTGGGTTCGGAAATCCTCCTAAGTGTAAGTGCTATTTTGGAGGGGGGAAAGGAGGAGCCGGCAATCAGACCACTTATCATGCAGCCCTAGGCTAGCTACCCATTAGTACCTAAGCACTAGTTTCTTAAAAATGATGAACAGAGCTGCTTTATTTAAATGCTTAGCCATGAAATAACTTTTAAGAACTGGTAATTAACATTTCGGTATAAAAATATTATCACTGATGCGGGAAGACTGCATCCTATAGCCATGTTTTCCTACACACTTTACTCACACAACCTTACTCTCTGTAATCTCTATTCTGAAAGAGGATAAACTAAGATATACGTTGAAACAATTGTTTTAAAAATGCAAGTAATATACTTGAAAAGCTGCTTGTTCAAAATGAGTTTTTCCTCGAAAGCAGGGATATTAGATTTCAGTTTTCAGGAATTTAAAGGGCCAATGCAGCCAACACTGATGCCTGCTTATTGTAACAATACAAACCATAATACTGTTGGCTTGAATCCATTAATGAATTAATCTTTGTCAGAAGAGTGTCTATAAAGAAGGTTCTTAAAAGACCCCAAAGACATTATAGCACTGATGGTTTACCATTATGTGGTACAGCAAAGTTTTACTCAACCAGTTCTAAAAGCAGACATATGGAGTCCATTAAACCCCTCTCTTTTTTGTGGTGTAATTCTGAATGGCTGTATTATGCTACTTATTTAAAATATGGATTATAACTTCCACCACCAATTAATAAGAGTTCTACACATTGCATGCAATTTATAAGATGCACAATCTTTGTCATCAGCACCTAAAACTCAAACAATGTCAAGAACTGTATTTCAGTTAACCGTAACAAATAGAAGATGAATATGATGAGAGACAAATAACATTGACACTAATTAAGTCAGGGACACACAATTTAGCTGCTGCTAAAGTCAATAAAGGAGGTGCTTCTCCTGTAAATCTCCTGATATTTTGAATGGTTTGTCTTTTTTTTTTTTAAACGTATACATTGCTATCCTGTGTGACACATGCATAACCATACTCAACCACAATATTCCCAAATAAGGAATTTACATTTAATTTTATAAATAAATATTTTTAAAAAGATCCCACACATGAAACTAATCAACTCAGCTGATCTCCCTCCCATAACAAAAACTGCCTTCTTCACTGTTCCTTCCTCTTGGTGCCACATTCTGCCCTCTTACACCAGCATCATCTTTTCCCACCTTCCTTTCTTTACTACGGTCTTTTGGACTTCCTGATTAAAGCAATTAGGCCTCAGTCTTACACGTGGGTCCTGAATTCAGTGGAGTTCAGTATGAACCTAGAAAATCCCTTGCGTATACCTTACTTCAACATCAGGGCTACGATAAAAGATCCCAAGAGGCAAGGACCAGGGCATACACTCAAGGTTCAAGTGACTATCTTCTCGCAAAGCTTCCTATCCAAATAACAAACAGCAAGGAAATACAGCTTAAGAGATGTTTAGAAAAATATAGCTGCATTGCACTTGCACAAGTACTTATGCATATATGGATTGTCAGTCAAAAACTTCATGGCAGAGTCTAACTAAAAGAAAGCAACACAGGAAAGTTCGTTTATCTTTACTCAGCCCTCTATCACTGGGAAATGCAGTTAAAACGCAAAAAAACACCAGGTTTAGTAAACTTCTCAAGTAGTTAAGAAGAAAGATTTTCAAAGACACAAATAAGAGTAAAGGAACTAACTCCCTTATCTTACTGAAAACTTTAAATTTTCAAATCCATATGACCACCACGTTCAATTTAACATAATAACATCTAGCACTAAAAAGCGTGAGCTTTTGCCATCAGATCTAAGGGAATCTGATAGTCCACAAATACAATATCTAACTCATATGCTGGCCACTAGAAGTAGATACACTGAAGAAAATGGGAGGGAAGAAAGGACAGTCCATTTAAGACTGTTCTCCCCACATTCCAGCCTTCAGCCTGTGAAGTGTTACAAGGCCACGAAGATGAGGATGTGCAAGGTTCTTTGTTGAGCAGACCTGTGTCTCACCGAGCCCATCACTGGCTTGGTTCAGCTCAGGAGGAGACCAAGATGAGGTGATCACATGCTGGAAGATGTTGGCAGTTAATACTTATCAGCACTTGTCAAATATTACAAACAAAGCTGAAGCCAGACTTARGTGAATATAACGTTCCCAGCTGAATGCTTAATCAAGCAGATACCACCCCTTGCAACTTTACAGCGACACTATTGCAGCTTTTTCCTTCCTATTTTGGCCTTGTTGGCTTTATTCTGAATGGGAAAGAGAAAGATCATCTCCACGTGAACCCAAGAAAAGACTCTCCTTTGAAAAACAGCTCTTACACTTTATCTCCTTTCTGTAGTTATAAAACCTTGAATACTTCATACAGCAATCATACAACCAAGAAATAAAAATCAAATATAACACACAGCAAATGTTCTCAGATGAGTCACTGTACTCTTTATATTCTTGATTTGTTGGCTTCTTTGTAGAGCAATCATCAGCTAATTACTGGGCTAACTATAGAACACCAAAATTATTACATCTGCTCAGACACGACCGTCAAGGAAAAAAAAAAGTTTTCTCACTTCATATTTGAGTTAAAACGAAAATGTACATAATGATAGTTTTCAAGAAATCTCATTACTACTTTGCTTCAACTATTCATAATTTTTCACATAAATACGTCCTTTATGTTTTTGAGAGAAGTGCACAGCTATATTATCTACCCACCACAACCCTACCTTCAGGCTACTCTCCCAGGTCTTGTAATACATTTGAGCAGATTTGGGTTCCTCAATTCAATATCTGGAAAATTCCAATAGATCGGGTAACATCATTACAAAAACAGAAACAATCTTTCTGCAGAACATAGGGTGCAATTTGTTTCACTGCTTTTGCATCCCACGCACACGAAGTGAGCAAGGAGTAATATCAAATGCTACTGCAAAAGAGTTTACGGGTCTTTTAACCAATATGAAAGCCAACACAGTGGACAAGACAGAGTTGCCTACTGTACAACGCCTTGGGATTCACAATGCACGGTTCATAGGAAGGACCTCTGTATCCAGGAATGTTTCTGGAGCGTCCTCCACTGCATTAGCAACCTGTTAAAATCATCATAGTATCAACACAGAAATGCATCTCTCCCTACTGACAGTTCTTCAAATGGCAAAGCACTTGCCAAAAAAGGACTGGCTTTTGTTCAAAGAAAACTATGCAACATGGACAACAGGCAGCTAAGCTGTAACAGCAGCTTTTAAAAGTAGCAGTAAAAAAAAATTTAAAGAAATCTAAACAACTTTTTCTGAGGGAGCTCGTCTTTTTTTAAGGAACTGTAAGAGGAATGTCTACTACTGTTACAGATACAGGTACCACTGCTGGTAGATATTAAGTTTCCAATTATTTGTTATAACACAGCTGAGAGTGATTAGACAGTTTACATATGACTGCTAGGAGCCCGGTGCACATTATGTGGGCCATCAGGTCCTGCAGCCTAAACACAATTCTTGATTTAATGGATAAATGAATTTTGCTAAACCACTTCAAATACAGGAATGTTTTCTGAATCTGTGCACAGGCTGTTAGTATATTTCCATGAAGTCTCATTCCAAAGAGATCACAACACACTTTGTCAGACCCAGTAAAAACTGCACCCCAAAATCCCATACCAATGAATTAGATACTGTTTTCTATGGCTGCTTATAAGCTTCTACATTGATGTCTTGTTTGGCAATTATTTTTCTTTTTACTAAATGATACTTTCTATAAAAGTTGTCTGCTTTTCATGAGAAAGGGTTTGGTTGTTTTTTGGGGTTTTTTGCCCCTATTTCTCTGCCTAACCTCCCCCATCACTGCAAAACACTTCTTTGTTTTTCTCCACCAAATACACTGGTTCCTTTGCTCATTTTTCCAAATTAGCATCTCTGTGCTGTGGAAGCATAGTGATCTCAGTCCTAAAGGAAAGATCTGAGACTTAAGAAAGGGACAAAGTAAGGCTACAAATTCTCTTTCACTGCATCTTTTACTGCTCAGTTGCCAGTGTCCTGGAACTTGACTTGTTCTTTATTGAAGATCTGAATGCCATTATTGAAGATCTGAAATTTCTGCTATGCTGTCTTGTAAGAAGGGGAAGAAAGTAATATGGCAGCACACTAATGCAATGCCAGAATTTTGCAGCATTATTATATAAGTAATTAAGCATTAATTAGGTGGTCCCAAAAGAGTATCTCCTTTTTCATTCATAAAGGAACTGACCTTTCACTTATGCAAATGTACTGAAAGTCTGTCTATCCTGGAAATACCTTCAGGATGAACTCCATGGGGAAGAAAGGGAAACTGTATAAAAACATGATGGCTTTCAATATAACAGTATGAAACTCTGCAGTACACAGTGGGTCCATTTCAGGAATTACAAAATTCAAAAACTTTTGAAAAATCACATATAATGAAGGCCCTTGATCAATATTCTGCCCTTCACAAATTTCAAGCAGAAGTCTGGCACCTTGACAGCGCTAATGCCAATCCAAGAGGAAAATATTGCATGGGAACATTAAAGCTGTATTCAAAGGTCTTSAATCCTCCTTTCCACTTGCATGATCCTCATGGATGAGCTACAGATAAGATACACAGGCTACTCGCTAGAGTATACTTTCCAGTTTGGAGCCCAGTGTTTGGAGGTCCATTTTCCCCACTGAGTAACACCAACTAATTTACTGAACGTATGGCCACTGAGACCATCATGATCATCACTCCTAGGATTCTTGTAGCGCATTCTATAGTATCAATAGGAATTTATTCTTTCCTACTTCTTAAGTGACCTGAGTAACTCTCAGATCAAACTTTGGAAGGAAAACTAGTCCCAAATTAAAAGGTCATAGTAAAATAGAAGAGCTTGGATTTACTGCTTCATTGACTAGAGTTGTTTTATTATTATTATTATCCCCAATGTAAAAATGTAACCAGTCTCATAATTGAGGAGTCTTTTTTTTCTGTAAGACTTACTGAAGAACTCTTCACATATTCTTCAAGTTGTCTTGTTTCTGGATCCAATGAAGAATACTGAGCTGAAGGTAATAAAGCCACTGGCCCTATCTATTTAAGTTATGTCCAGCAAGATGTGATAGGCATCAACATATAATGTCAAACAGTTGAAATTTCTTAAGGCTTTTTGCTCTTAACCCCAAAATAAACCAATAGCAGATGAGCCTTGTCAACAATTTGCTAGTTGCTTAGTACACTCTGACTACCATGTTCTAGAATGCACACTATATATCTGGTTGGTATTAAAGTGCATAATGAATAACATATTTACATCCTGTATTTTTCCAATCTTATTCACTATACTACAGGATTAATGGGCCTATAGTTCATGTCAGGAGCCAAATTGTTCTAATAAAATATGAAGCATTTATCTACTGAGAGGCTGGAAAGGGCACAGTTTGTTTATTGCCAAGTCTGAAACAATGCTAACAAGAGCGTATGTCACTAAATCTCATTCATGCCCATAAGATTTCACATGCTAAGTCTATGCTGAGTAAATAAAATTCAGAAATCTAAAGCAAATCCTATGCTTTTATTTTTATTGAGCATTAGTAACAAGCTTGGCTCTGTACTGGAAACAGCCTGTTTTCCAGCTCTCCTCAGCTACTTCTAAGGTACCTAATGCCTCATTACAATCTACATAAGACATGGAAAGTACTGGGCAAATAAGCAAAATACAGTCCTACCAGAATGCAGGAAAAACACTGGATAAGCAAAGTTTGTTGACAGCCATATCCAACTGTCACAGCGTTTCACCTGGCTCTTGTGAACCAATGGTGATATTCTCTTTCCACTCAAGTCAATGGAAGATGTGCCATTAATTTCATAAGGCCAGAATTCTCCCTGTATCTTTGTCTTAAAGAACCTACAGAGCAGCTTAAACAAATAACAGTACACTGCTCTAAAGTCCAAGTATGAGGTTTTGACCATCATGTTGTTCATGGAGAACACTTGCAAAGAACATATTGGATAAAGGCACTAAAAGTGGAAAATAATGAATGCTAAGGAACAGGTCTTCCAAGTTATAAATATCAGAACAAAAAAGGTATGTAGGAGAATGTAAGTAGAAACAGAGAACTAAATAGCAGTGTCGTGGTTTAAGCCCAGCCGGCAACTAAGCACCACACAGCCGCTCGCTCACTCTCCCCCGGGTGGGACRGGGGAGAGAATCGGAAGGGTAAAAGTGAGAAAACTCGTGGGTTGAGATAAAGACAGTTTAATAGGTAAAGCAAAAGCCGCGCACGCAAGCAAAGCAAAACAAGGAATTCATTCACTGYTTCCCATGGGCAGGCAGGTGTTCAGCCATCTCCAGGAAAGCAGGGCTCCATCACGCRTAACGGTTACTTGGGAAGACAAGCACCATCACCCCGAACGTCCCCCACTTCCTTCTTCTTCCCCCAGCCTTATATGCTGAGCATGACATCATATGGTATGGAATACCCCATTGGCCAGCTGGCCTAGCTGTCCCGGCTATGCTCCCTCCCAGCTTCTTGTGCACCTCACAGAGCATGTGAGCTGAAAAGTCCTTGAGAAAGTAGACTACCTAGCAACAACTAAAAACATCAGCGTGTCATCAACATTCTTCTTACACTAAATCCAAAACATAGCACTATACCAACTACTAGAAAGAAAATTAATTCCACCCCAGCCAAAACCAGGACAAGCAGAAATGAACTTATTTCTTCTAAGAGATGTGCAGAGTCTTCACCATTGTAGTGCTGTTACAGGTCTATGCCAGGAGCAAATGTGTAGTCATATTTCCAGATGAAGAAAGATGGGGACAGGAGGTGGACTGAACAACTCGCCAAGGTCACACAGGCTGAGAGTCAGGAAGTGACAATAGTTCTCCTGCATCCTGATCATTGCAGTCCTGTTCTAAATCTTTACTAAAATTGAACATAATCAGTGCAAAACCATAATTCATAGAGCTCTTAAAAAAATTTAGATTACTAAATTTTATAAGTCTTCAAAACTTCCTACAAAGTTTTCTTCCAAAACAAAAATGAACCGATAAAACCATTTTCAATGAAGACAGGGGGTTTTGGAGGTTGGGAGACAGGAAGAAGGCAATAATTCCAATAAACATGGAAGTTTCAGCAACAAGATCAGGGAGAAAATGAAGGATTTGCAGGCAAGACAAAAGAGCTTATAGAAACTTGGAAAAACCATTAAGGAAGAATAAATGCTAAAAATGATGGTAAAGCAGCACATGACTGAGAGGAGGAACAGCAAAGCCATCTAATTAGAAATGGGGAAGGTAGAAGAGCAGAACAGGTGTCTTTAAACATAGTGGAGAAACACTGGATCGGAAAATTATAACTCTGGAAATATGCATATATTACCACATATGAATGTATCTGAGTTACAGAAAGATGTATGGAAAAGACAACTCAAACTCTCACTGTTTCCACACTACACAAATATACACTTAGCTGCAGGACATCGCTCTAATTCAACCCAACAGCACCGTGCTTTACATCCTGCATGTACTTAGCACGTTCAAAACATCCACCAAATCTTCTGTCATCCTCCCTGTTGTCAGCCCAAGGCATCAGTTTGAGACATCAAACAATGATGATGGACCAGACTTAGAAATCTTGAACTAGAACAGATGGAGCTCATTTGCTGTTCAGATATGTATAACTTTATCTCCTCAGCTTGCAGGAATACCATTAAAAAATGAAATTAAATGAAGTAGCTTCTGTATTTCAGATCCACTTAAGTCACAGCAGGCTGGGTCTCATCCTGAAAGAATGACACATTATGGCTATAGGGCTTTTTTTAATCCAAATCAGAATTCCCTTATAAGGAAGATAAAAAATATAGATTAAATTTACCCGTGCGCTCTGGGTGCTTAGCGTTCAGCACATTTCAAGCAAAAATTAATATTAGTATTTGGCAAGGGAGTACTGAATTTCTTTGGTTATTCTGTGGGAATGCAAATACAGTCATAAAAACAGGCAAGTCATATGTTTATAAAAAAAAATTAAAGGCACTTGGCTCATATTGGCATAGACGAGGTTTGTAATGTGAATAATAAGGGACTCTAGAACTAAAGGAAAGACACTGGCAGCTCTGAGGAGGTAAAGACATGTGCTATATACATTTTTTTTATTCTTAATGTAAGAAATATACAGTTCTTAATTTTGAGAATGCCTTAAATGTTTAAAGCTATGTTTCCATTTTCAGATAAGTTACAGTAAAAGTCAGTAAGGTGTTCAGCTAAGTATCTCTAAATGCAGGCCTCAAACATCTTAATTTCAGAGCCCAAGTCTGAGATGCCTCAAGCCTCTTGTCATTTTCAAAATCTGATCATATAATTATCTTATTCTAGTATGAAATAAAACACAATTTGTTTTTATGAATATAGAAATTTTGTTCTTACAGCAATTTAGTCAGCTACTGCAAATGCCTACTTGCATATGAAGAGCTCCATCCTTTGTGTCTGAAAGTTAATAAACTATGTCAGGATAAAACCCCATTTAAATACTTTTTCAGATGCCTATCTTGTCATGAAAAAAACAGCAGTAATTTCTGGATGCTACAGAGCAGAGATGCAGCGTCACACAGGTTTTGCTATCTCATCTCTGGCAGACATGAGAACGCAGAAAACTTCACATCAGGTAGATCCAACATTTTCTAAGTCTCTTAGATCATTGCCATGGATGCAATGTTCTATATGCAGGTTTTGCTCAGTCAATAAACTTGGAGGCAGGAAACTCATTTATGTGCTTATTATCCTTCATAATAACCATATACATGCCTAGAGATTAACACTCTAGGACCTCTTAGCCATACGAATCACTAATAYAATTTAAACTGCACCGTGATAAAACACCAGAGGGACTGAGGCACAGAAGTGAAATAAAAACTTGCAGTTCCTGTTTAAGCTGTGAATGCTCAACATTTATTTAAGAAAAAGAGAGAGAGGAAAAAAACTTCTTTGCAGACACGCATGCAGAAATCCATTATGGGGGTAGTGGGTTAGAAGAATCTGGTTTTAAACATACTGACCAGCTCTGTTGGTAAGAGAACCAGGCACCTTGGATTCAAATTTCATGCTCTCACCACTAAACCACAATCCCTGCAGAGCATTTAAGTAAAGCTGTAAAATGGAACATCAAACACCGACTGCAAAGCTCCATGAATACTATCAAGAGCATTCAGCTAATCAGATTTCTCCTTGGCTAAACATACGTAAACAAAAGTGAAATTATTCCATACAGTAGAATATCATGGGGATCTCTACATGGTTACTACAAGGAGAGAAGAGATAGTGTTTCTGTTACAAACTAAGCATGAATGACAAAAATCAAGAAACAAATTAACATGGTAACAAGCAATGATAAAAAACAAGTCAACTATGTTTGTGGCTAAACAAAATGGTTAATGCTTAGTCACAATTTCATAAGTTAGCGGTGTGAAATGTAAATGTAAAAGAAGGATAACACTAAATAGTTCTGACATTAAATCATTTCAATACAAGTCCCTTGAGAGACATGCTATTCCTCTACAGCACTGCATTTCATTGTGTGCTTTTTCTCATTAYGTATCTTAACAGTGACTTGAGGTATTTTTAAGAAAGATCAAGCCCAGAAAGGCACATGCTATACTGAACCTCACAAAAATCTAGAATCAATTACCATTTTTTGTAGAAACAGAAACTTTGTAATGAAAATTTTACATGGAAATTGATATACTGAGCAAAAGCATTGCTCACTCCAGCAGCGGTCAATAATGCTTTAAAGAAAGGTATAAGAAACCTCTTTTTGGTAAACTCAAATTCATCTCCACACTAAGAATATTCCCAGTCTGTGATACTCAAGTCTAAACCTAGAAGCATAAGATGAAGTAGTTCCTCTGAAAAATTCTAATCTTAATAAGCATAATTTTTTTTTATTTCCATATAAAAGTATTTCCTACTTCACCCTGCAATGGTCAAATCTCAGATTTAGCAGGAATGGCTATAGTGGCCTGCTGTGGTAAACACCCACCTAGTCGCATGATGTGGGCGCAATCAATCATTTTGTTTTGTTCTAACCCCATCCCAATTCACAGCAGGGTTGAGTAAAAAAAAAAAAAAAAAAAAAAAAAAAATCACTTGTGACTTGTTTTTTCAGAGGTGCTAAGCATCCCCAATCCTTATTCTCCTTTACCTTATAGAGGAACTCAGGCCTTTATAATCCCAGGACTCAATTTCTACACCTCTAAGAGATACCCCTCACTTCAGAGAGATGCACAGGAAAGTGTCCTGAGCACTCCAAAACACAATCACGAAACAGAAGAATAAGTGATTTTCAAAGACACTGTCACAGTAGGCATGTTATTAAGAATATGAGGCCACTGGGTTCGCTAACCCCACATAATCAGAAAACAAAGACCATGGTGGATGACCATTGCTACTAACCACTCCACTGGGTCTCCTCCTGGATTTTGAAATGTCAATTCATGTATTTTTTCGAAGCTGCCCATATCTGAGGATATGAACTACACATGTAGCTGTTTATCAGCTAAAGCACATACACTGAACTCCCAGCAAGGATAAAAGCAACAGAATGTAGATGAAAAAAATGTTAAGACTTCAGTAATTAGAAAAAGCCAGCTGCAGCTAATAAGGAGAAGGAATGTTAAACTGGGATTTTTTTTTTTTTTTAAAAAACTTTACTGCAGCTGAGACACAGAAGCCAAGTAAATTACTGGACTCTCACTATATGACTGCTGGTAGAATACTGTGCAGGGCAAAACTACCGCAGCTGATCTGGTAGGAATACAAGCCCTAAATGGAGGTCTTCATTCAGGTCAAGCTTTGGCAAATTCTAATCCTTCTCAGGTGACGTTACTTGTATTCGAGCACATCCAGTTGATCTCTTCAAATATTTTCCTTCCTCTCCTCCTTAAGCCTTCCAGAGTGTGTTTAAGTAGCACAGACTAATGTTATTTTACCCAATGAGCCTCATATTACACCAGGCTCAATATGCAGTAGTTTCACTTAGCGGCTGCTTGGAAAGCTATTAAGAGAAAACAATATGAAACCAAGCCTGTCTTCAGATTCAGGTTTAACAGAGTCACATTTCAACCCTTTTCCAAAAGCTGAAAATACCCTACGTATTGATGCCACTGCTAATGTTACAATAACTGAAATAAAAGCTGGAAGCAGCAAGACTTTTTCCAGGAGTCTGATGGAAAGAACTGAAAGAAGTGAAAAAGAGTTTGAGTTCTCATATACAGCATTAGCAAAGTGAACTACAGCTCTTAAAAAAGAGAAGTGCCTGACTTTCAGTAAGATCTGACACTAATATTGCATGAGACAATATACCTGAGCAAGCACCTCTTCAGAAATATACACTACGTCTGAGACAGACTGACATTACCCCCAGATTTACAACAAAATGAGTGAGACCAAAGTTAGATCTAATCATTACATTCACGATGCACTCTTTGGTATTTGTAAATATTTGGAAAGAAAAAAATGGGGGAGCAAGGAACTCATATGATGCAAAATTAGCATGATATAGAACCTTCTTTTATGATAACTTTAAATGTCTCAGATCACCCAGACACACTTAGTTTTTCATCTTCCCTCTGATTTCATAGAATCATAGAGTGGTTTGGGTTGGAAGGGACCTTAAAGATCACCTAGTTCCAACCCCCCTGCCATGGGCAGGGACACCTTCCACTATACCAGGGTGCTCAAAGCCCGATCCAACCTGCCCTTGAACACTTCCAGGGAGAAGGCATYCACAAYTTCCCTGGGCAACCGGTTCCAGTGCCTCACYACCCTCAAAGTGATGAATTTCTTCCTTATATCTAATCTAAACCTACCCTCTTTCAGTTTAAAGCCATTACTCCTTGTCCTATCACTACATGTCCTCCAGCTTTCTTGTGCGCCCCCTTCAGGTACTGGAAGGCTRCTACAAGGTCTTCCCGGACCCTTCTCTTCTCCAGGCTGAACAACACYAACTCTCTAAGCCTGCCTTCATAGGAGAGGTGCTCCAGACCTCTGATCATCTTCATGGCCGTCCTCTGGACTCGCTCCAAMAGGTCCATGTCGTTCTTATGTTGGGGGCCCCAGAGCTGGATGCAGTACTCCAGGTGTGGTCTCACCAGAGCAGAGTAGAGGGAGAGAATCACCTCCCTCAATCTGCTGGTCATGCTTCTTTTGATGCAGCCCAGGATACGGTTGGCCTTCTGGGCTGCAAGCGCACACTACTAGCTCATGTTGAGCTTCTCATCAACCAACACCCCCAAGTCCTTCTCCTCAGGGCTGCTCTCAATCCATTCTTCGCCCAGCCTACATTTGTGCTTGGGATTGCCCCAACCCATGTGCAAGACCTTGCACTTGGCCTTGTTGAGGTTCCCACAGGCCCATCTCTCAAGCCTGTCAAGGTCTCTCTCAATGGCATCCCTTTCCTCCAGTGTGTCAACCGCACTGCGCAGCTTGGTATCGTTGGCAAACTTGCTGAGGGTGCACTCGATCCCACTGTCCATGTCACCTACAAAGATGTTAAACAGCGCTGGTCCCAATACCGACCCCTGAGGAACGCCACTCGTCACTGGTCTCCACTTACACATTGAGCCAATGACCACAACTCTGAGTGTGACCATCCAGTCCATCCCTTATCTACCAAGTGGTCCATCCATCAAATCCATGTCTCTCCAATTTGGAGACAAGGATGTTGTGCAGGACAGTGTCAAATGCTTTGCACAAGTCCAGGTAGATGATGCCAGTTGCTCTTTCCTTATCCACCAACGCTGTAGCCCCACTGTAGAAGGCCACCTAATTTGTCAGGCATGATTTGCCCTTAGTAAAGCCATGTTGGCTGTCACCAATCACCTCCTTATCTTCCATGTGCCTTAGCATAGTTTCCAGGATGATCTGTTCCATGATATTGCCAGGCACATAGGTGAGACTGACTTTCCTGTAGATCTCCGGGTCTTCCTTTTTTCCCTTTTTAAAAATGGGGGTTATGTTTCCCATTCTCCAGTCAGTGGGTACTTCACTGGACAGCCACGACTTCTCAAATATGATGGATAGTGGCTTAGCAACTTCACCCGCCAGTTCCCTAAGGAACCTCAGATCCATCTCATCAGGTCCCATGGACTTGTGCACCTTCAGGTTCCTTAGATGATCTCGAAYCCGATCTTTTCCTACAGTGGGCAGCTCTTCATTCTCCCAGTCCCTGCATTTGCCTTCTGTGACTTGGGCGGTGTGGCTTGAGCACTTGCCGGTGAAGACTGAGGCAAAAAAGTTATTGAGTACTTCCACCTTCTCCATATCCTGGGTAACCAGGTCTCCCATTTCCTTCTGGAGAGGGCCCACATTTTCCCTAGTCTTCCTTTTATCCCCAATGTACCTCTAGAAGCTTTTCTTGTTGCCCTTGACGTCCCTGGCCAGATTTAATTCTATCAATCAGGGCTTTAGCTCTCCTAACCTGATCCCTGGCTGCTCGGACAATTTCTCTGTATTCCTCCTAGGCTACCTGTCCTTGCTTCCACCCTCTGTAGGCTTCCTTTTTGTGTTTGAATTTGTCCAGGAGTTCCTTGCTCACCCATGCAGGCCTCCTGGCATTTTTGCCTGACTTCCTCTTTGTCGGGATACATCGCTCCTGAGTTTGGAGGAGGTGATCCTTGAATATTAACCAGGTTTCTTGGGTCCCTCTTCCCCCCAGGGCTTTATGCCATGGTACTCTACCAAGCAGATCCCTCAAGAGGCCAAAGTCTGCTCTCCTGAAACCCACGGTAGTAAACTTGCTGTGTGCCCTCCTCGGTGCCCTAAGGATCTTGAACTCAACCATTTCATGGTCACTGCAGCCAAGGCTGCCCTTGAGCTTCACATTCCCCACCAGCCCCTCCTTGCTGGTGAGAACAAGGTCCAGCATAGCACCTCTCCTCGTTGGCTCCCTATCACTTGGAGAAGGAAGTTATCATCGACACATTCCAGGAACGCCCCGGATTGCTTATTCCCTGCCATGTTGTCCCTCCAACAGACGTCAGGGTGGTTGAAATCCCCCATGAGGACCAGGGCTTGTGAACGTGAGGCTGCTCCTATCTTTCTGTAGAGGCCCTCATCTGCTCCGTCTTCGTGGTCGGGTGGTCTGTAGCAGACCCCCACTGTAATGTCACCTGTCCCTGCCCTCCCTTTAATCCTGACCCTTAAGGTCTTGTCGCCTCCTCATCCATCCCCAGGCAGCGGTCCATACACTCCAGCTAGTCATTGACATGGAGGGCGACACCCCCTCCTCGTCTCCCCTGCCTGTCCTTCCTAAAGAGCCTGTACCCTTCCATGTCAACACTCCAGTCATAGGAGCCATTCCACCCTGTCTCCATGATACCAATAAGATCATAGCCCTGCCCGTGTGCACATCTCTAACTCCTCCTGTTTATTCCCCATGCTACGTGTGTTTGCATAGAGGCGTTCAAGTCGGGCCCCCGATGAAGCTGACTTACTGGTTGGAGTGGCTGGAATTCCTTTGTGCTGCTCTTCAGGTGCTCTCCTGCTGACCTGTGATCCTTCTCCACGCCCTGGGCATCTATTGCCGGTACTGGCATCCCGAGCTGATCGCCTCTGCAAGTTTCACCTCTTTCTTACCTTTCATTTCCACCGTGCATCATCAGCTTTTTTTGCATGGAAGTGTGCATAGGAGGGAGAAGGGAAGTAAGAGGTGAAGCAGGTGCTATTTCAAGACTTCTGCTAGACTGAGAGTCTTGTTGAGGGGAAAGTGACAGAGCTGGGAAGTCCTGTGTCACTGCCAAATACCAGGAAGCTCCTCTGAGTTGATCTCAGTACTCAACAAAGTTAAGGTGATTGCAACTGCACGTGATTCAGTCACATATCCCAAGGATTCCTAAAGGGAATGGACTCTCCATGTTCCCCTCCACAGCTGACTATTACTAAAACCAAGTAGGCACAAGGTAGGTACGTGGTACATTTCAAAACCACCTTTCACAAAAATGATGATCATTTCACAGAATGATCACAGATGCTGATGTTGGAAGGGAGGTCATGACCTCTGGAGGTCCAATCACMCTGTTCAAGCAGGGCCACCTAGGTGCAGTTGCCCAGGACCACGCCCAGATGGCTTTTAASTATGTCCAATGATGGAGATTCCACAACTTCCCTGGGCAACCCATGTCAGTGCTTGGTCACCCTCACAGTAAAAAAGTGTTTCCTGATATTCAGAGGGAGCCTCCTGTGTTTCAGTTTGTGCCCATTGCCTCTGGTCCTGTCACTGGGCACCACTGAAAAGAGCCTGGCCCTGGCCTCTTTGCACCCTCCCCTCAGCTACATTGATGAGATCCTCCTTGAGCTGAACAGTCTCAGCTCTCTCTGCCTTTCCTCACAGGAGAGATGCTCCAATCCCTTAATCATCTTCGTGGCCCTTCGTTGAACTCTCTCCAGTATGTCCATGTCTCTCTTGTACTGAGGAGCCCAGAGATGGACACAGTGCTCCAGGTGTGGCCTCACCAGTACTGACTAGGGGGAAGGATCACCTGCTGGCAACATTCCTCCTAATGCAGCCCAGAACACCATTAGCCATCCTTGCAGAGCAAGAGCACATTGCTGGCTTATGTTCAACACAGCATCCACCATGACCCCCAGGGCCTTTTCTGCCAAGCTGCTTTCTAGCTGAGTGGCCCCCAGCATATATTGATGCATGGGGTTATTCTTTCCCAGGTGCAGGACTTTGCACTTCTTGTTGAACTTCATGAGGTTCCTGTTGATTTCTCCAGCCTGTTGAGGTCCCCCTGGATGGGGGTTAATTTCCAGAACACTGCTGGCACAAGATGCAAATTACAAGACATTTTAAGCAGAAGAACAGACAGTATTGTCTTCTCCTTGTACCCAAAGCTGAACAAAACTAGATTCCCTTTGACACAGTATAGAAGACTCTATTGGGTTGCAGAGATTATGCAGAAGAGATGGATAGAGCATATGCGGCACAGGAAAATTGTTGACTTTCTTGCTGAAAGAGACACAGATGAGACTGAACTCTGCTATTTGACATGGAGGAAGTATTTTTTTTCTGTGCTAGTACATGCCATCAAGGCAGAGAAGCGGCATAATCCAGTGAACATGGACAAGTCTGAGAATCAAAACTGGAGATCAGATACCCAATTAGATGGCTTACAGGTTCTGTTCACCTAAATATAATATTTTGCAGAAGATTTGCTTCTCAATTTCACAGCACACAAATTGCATTTAATTAGTTCATAGTTTTCTGCTTCTACAACAATCTGTATTAAAAAAAAACACAAATAAAACACAGTAAACTTGAATCAAAGTAAGCTTTATAGAAAAAGTAGTTACTTTAAACACTACAAAAACGTTGGGGATTTTTTCCTCATTTTACTTTCCAACTGCAGCTACAAAGGCTTCCTAAAACTCAATTCCCAAAAAAATCTTTGAAGGCCAAATGCAACAGGTGAAGTTCAGCAAAATCTGAGACTGACTAAAAAAAGTTATGATAAGCACTTGTAATTCTGCAGTTTCATTAGCTAAAAAGAGAAACCATGACCCACTGTGATCTCAGCATCAGCAAAGTTGCTGTGCTCCAGCATACTGCAGTAGTGCTGTGAGAAATACAGCTGGAAGCCAAAGCACCTGTCAAGAAGCACCATTCCTATTAGATACTTCCATTATTAGCCCCCATACTGCCATAATATTAACATTTCACCCTGGAACGCTGCTTAGCATTTACATAAAACAGGGATTATTTTTCTATTACCATTGCCATTGATGCATACATGTATTAACCAGAAGTTTTACTTATGGAAAGACTAACAATGAAAGCAACCCCCCTAACTTCCTGAACATACCCTCTTACCAGCAAGGCAGATTTCCCAGCACCGAATCACGTCAGACAAAACAGGCAATCTGCCCATGTGCAATCAGAATTTTCTGAACATCTTAAAAATCATGAAGAGAGATGCATGCAGGCCAGGTATATTTCTGATGGCCCAGGCAAGGAACCTAAGTTGAAGAACCATCAGCTGTTGCCACAGGAATAGACCACAGCAGCAAAGGCACACAGCTGCCCTATGCTAAAAAGTGCTGTCCCTCCGATATCCCTCAGAAAGTCAACTTTCCTCACAAATGACCATTCAACCATTTTGGAGRGGACAGGACACCAAATTTAGAGGTAAAACCACCTCCTGAGAATGCTCCTGATGAAAGTACTAAAACATGTAATTCCATGAGGACAGACAAATAAGCAAACCCTCTATAAAATGTTCTTTGGTTTTAGGTCCCTTGCAAGAGTGAAGCATCTCAGATCAGAGGCCGTTTGTAAGTATTTTGCAATAATTGGCAATAGCTTTAAACAAACTAAAAACAAGTAGCTGCTGTGTTGTTGTGCTGTGAACACAACATACCTTGGGCATTGCAGTGATCCTGCTGAGTTAGTTACTCTTGCTCAGTCAAAACTGAATCCACGTCCATCACATTATTAGCATGCACTGTGTAAAATGAGACGTAAAAAAGGTCTGAACTAGCTGTAATGAAAGGCCAAAGAACATTTCTGCTCGTGGAGGGAAAACCAGGACAGATGCTGCTCTGGAGACCTTAATTCAGAGGTTATTGTCTAAGCAGGGCCAGGGCTACAGCACCTCACCTCAGTTGGGATCCTTAAGTACTATCTTATTATAGATAAACTGAAAGATGATGAAACTTCAATTCCCGTTCAAAGGAGTCTTAGCTACATGCTTGCCAGTGGAATCACTAGGTAAGTCGGTAGGTTTATAATGAAAACATATATCTATCAAAATTTTTGTAGTAATTCAAGAAAAAAGCAAGAGCAACTCAGTAACACCTATCTTTGCTAAGCATAGCTGCTGTTTCAGTGGTTTCCAAGTTGCCCAACAAGTTTTAGTATGGACGCGCTGGGTGTTTTCAGCACTGCTATCCATGTGCAGATTAATCTGTGCATGCACAACAGCCATTTGTCTGATGTGGCTAGTTTGGGGTTTTTTTTGGTATTTCAAAGGTGGCAACCATACGGCTGAAAAGACCATACATTAGTGCAGAGCATATATTCGTGTGTAACATATTTCAGCCAGCATTTCATCTCAAAAAAGAAAATAACATGTCTGGATCAGGAAGTTTATATTTTGTCGCATCACTGCAATTCTCTGACACAGATACTGCTGTTCCTTTGCAGTGTAAATCAGTACAAGTTTCTCCCAATATATAAAAAAGCGCAGACATTGTCTTGATTGCCGCACATGGTCTGCTTGGGAGTTCGTGTTCATGTAACTGCCCAGTGATTAAAAAAAAGCACCAATTTAGGCAGTACCTAAAAGCCAACATCACAAGCACTATTTATCTTTTAGGTCCTTTCCTCCATCTCACTACATCTATGTTTGGGTCTGTTTTTCATCAAGGTGGAGAAAATCTTGACAATTCTCCAAAAAAATAGCAAAAAGTTTCTGCAAGGTAAAATTGAGACTCATAAACCCTAAACCATATGCTCTGGATTATTTTTAGATTTACATTTTTAAAAACCTAGAGAGCAAAAATTATTTTTTAAAAGCAGAAAATCATACTAGAAGGGTTTTCATAGTATTCTGCATCTATGTTAACCATACATGAGATTTGCTTTTAGGCTCGTCAAATAACATTCATAATTCAATTAAAAGTGTTTATTTTGAAATGTAATTACAGAACTGCATGCCTTTTCTAAATATTACTTGTAATTGCTTACACTTTCCTCGTTACATTCATACAAACATCCCATAAAAACAACAAAAAAAAAGGAATGAGAGTGGACAGCATAAATTCCATTCCCTTACAAAAGGACAAAGTCTTACAGATACATCAAGTACTTGGCTCTAATGAAATTGGCTATTTCAAGAAGAATACACAACTCATTATTTACTGGATGCCAAGATTTACAAACTGCCTGCTATCAAAAGATGTTTCTCCTATTACAGTGAAACAGAGAACATGAACATTTTTTCACTACTCACCACATCTTGGGAGATGGGATCTTAAAAACCTCCCCTTGCTTTGCAATCACATAATCAAGGTACCTAGAATATACCTAGAATACCAATTGCTTCTCCGCTTTCCCTTAAAAAAAAAAAAAAATTATCTCCTGCCCCATACTACAACTTTATTCCTTTATTTATATTCTTTTGCTCTTCACAGTTTGTACATAGAATCATTTAGGTTGGAAAAGACATCTAAGATCATTGAGTCTGACCGTAAACCTAATGCTACCGAGTTCACTACTAAACCATGTCCATAAGTGCCACATCTACACATCTTTTAAATACCTCCAGTGATGGTGACTCCACCACTTCCCTGGGCAGCCTGTTCCAATGCTTGACAAGCCTTTCGGGGAAGAAATTTTTCCTAATATCCAATCCAAACCTCCCCTGGCGCAACTTGAAGCCATTTCCTCTCGTCCTATCCCTTGTTACTTGGGAGAAGAGACCAACACCCACCTCTCTACAGCCTCCTTTCAGGTAGCTGTAGAGGCCTATAAGGTCTCCCCTCAGCCTCCTTCTCTCCAGGCTAAACAACCCCAGCTCCCTCAGCTGCTCCTCATAAGACCTGTTCTCCAGACCCTCCACCAGCCTCGTCGCCCTTCTCTGGACACGCTCCAGCATCTCAATGTCCTTCTTGTAGTGAGGGGCCCAAAACTGAACACAGTATTCGAGGTGTGGCCTCACCAGTGCYGAGTACAGGGGCACGATCACCTCCCTACTCCTGCTGGTCACACTATTCCTGATACAGGCCAGGATGCTGTTGGCCTTCTTGGCCACCTGGGCACACTGCCGGCTCATGTTCAGCCGGCTGTCAACCAGCACTCCCAGGTCCTTTTCTGCCGGGCAGCTTTCCAGCCACTCTTCCCCAAGCCTGTAGCATTGCCTGGGGTTGTTGTGACCCAAGTGCAGGCCCAGCACTTGGCCTTGTTAAGGGCATTCAAGTCCATAAACAAGAGGAAAGGCCAGGAAATTTCACATGCTACCACCTAAAAAGAAATTTGAAACGACAACTTTACATTTAAGCAATAAGTAATTGCATCAAAATAGAGTAAGATTAAAGCATAGAACATACATTCATAGGAGTGTTGCATTCAAGAGTATTTAAGTAAGTACAAACACAAGGATGAGGCATTGTGACCTGTACACATCCAGAAAATGCTAGCACCTGCTCCATGGACCACAGCTTGATAGATGAAGGTCAGAGATGTACATAGCTTCAAAATGAAGATGCTAAGATGGAGCAATCCTTATGTAAAGATATACAATTAAGGTCTCAAACCCTTGTATTCTCAGAGGAAAATCTACAGAGGAAAGTATTGTGATAATCCATCATTTCAGATGACTTACAGTCATCATCTCCATTGCACGCTCAAAACATTGACTTTCACATCAGTTAAGTAATTTGAGACAGGATTATGTACAAATACCAATTTATTGTAATTCCTCCTTCCTGCCCCCACTGCAGAAACTGTATTGGAAAGGTGACATTAACGAGAGTGTCTGTCAGACTCATTCTTTCACTCTTGCCTCTCCCGTGTTTGACACTGTGTTGCACCATCACCTGTCTTTTTGGGGCATACACTGGAGAGACCACCACCCTGATCCCTTTCGACTTCATTTCTCTTCAGAGTTTTGAAAAAGTATTAGTGAGAATGGACAGGATGGTTCACCTCATGGTAAACCCTGTGAGAGCTTGAACAGCCAGATGTAGAGAGAATACAGTGATGCAGCTAGGTTTCAAGTCAGGCTCACAAGTTATCTTACTGCCCACAGACATATGAAGTTCAACAAGTATAACAGTAAACGTTGGTCAGTAAGTGGCCTTTATGCGTGGAACTGGTTGGACAAAGCTATCGTGTAGATAGGAGAAATAGCTGTATGACTCAAACTCTGCATCTGCCCAATGGTGCTCAGAAGCAAGATCCACTTGACACTTTGCTTCCCAAGATGTATTAGTCAGAATCCGAGTATCAAAAAGTCATACCACATACCTTTACACCAAAAATTACTTTGTAAGAGATTTAACAGGCTTTAAACCCAGCACCACTGCCCCAAAAAGTGATAGATTTACTCTGCATGCACAAAGTGACTATGCAGCACCTGACTGATGCTTTCCAAAGCATTGCATCTGCTAACCAATTACTACAAAGACAATGAGTATACAAACCTTCGCAGCACCTAATTTTGGTGTCTAAAGCAGCCCGTGATGAAAGGATCACGCTGTTACATTTGTGCATTATCAACAGCCAACATGTATGAAGTCATGCTTTTCACTAAAAGAAGGATTAGCAAATACTTGGAGCCTAGACAAATACAAAAGGTTCTCCAACTGTGCCTGAACAAAACTTTGAGGTGAAGAGAGGGCATGCCTGAGGAATTTAATTTAGTATTAAAAAATACCTGAAGCTAAACAAATCTCTAATACAAGAGAAAGTATAAATTTCAAGCACTGTATCTGTTAAAGTTAACAGAGCTACACCAACATATAATTTTAATAAAAGGTCAGAAGATTGGATGTGGTGCATCCCTTCTCATGTGGGGTTGATTTCAGCTTACTTTAGGGGCTAACAATGAAGATGTGTATATCTGAACTACATTTCAACTACAGATAGAGGCAATCAAGTCATCTTATTTAATATTTATTGAGTTTGGGGTATGCTTTATCTGATCAAAGGCAGGCTTCTACTGTAGGATAGAGTTAATTGTACCAATGGCTCCATAGACTGTACCAACTAGCATTACATCGATTATAAAAGAAAGTGTAGACATTCATGTTGCAGATAATTACATGTAGTCACATGAATCCCACTCCCGGAGTTTATAATCAAGGATGCATTTTTGGAAAGGGATGTTATGGTCAGCTATAAGCTTCTGAGTTTGATGTACAGTGCACTGGGAAAAGTTTGCAACCTGTGATGATTTGCAGGTTTGACTAGACAGTCTTCTCTAATCTATGGTTAGCTAAGGTTTTTTGGTATTAAAAAAATAGCTAGATGATCAGAAATGAAATGCAGACCTCCATGGGATAGTCAAACTCCTGGCAGAAGTAGCAAGAGAAAGAAAAAAGAAAACAAAAAACCCAGCTTACAGAAAGGCCATTGTTTATTTCTTTATGCTTTGAATTTTGATAGTGAACAATTCTTCCACTTTCTAGCTTTTAAATAAAGTCATATTTTTCATTAAAAGCAGCTTATGTAAACAACACCATGCTAACATACTTTATCATAGTAATTATGCTGGCCTGTATACTGTAAATGATACATTGAAGTGAAAAACTGCATACTTGCTGTTATCATCATAGCTTCCCTATATTAGTATACAAACTCACTTTTGGTATTTGTCATGCATTTTGAACTGCTCTAGATTTCAGCCAAGCTTTGGAAAGCATACATCCCCCCCTTCCCCAGAAAAGGGAAAACATAAATTAGGCCAAGTTTATCAAGCAGACAAATGTAAGTTCTTCAACACAGTGTARATCTTCTTGCAGGTTTCAATGCAAAAGCATAGAAGCATAGACTTCAAGGTCTGACCAGACACACCCATCTAGCCCAGTATCTAACCGCAAGTGACCTGTAATGGAAGCTAAGGGATGGATACGGGAAAGGAGAAGCATACATGGAGCAATGCTGTGCAAGCACATGCTCACCATTTTCAGTTTCCACCACAACGGGCCTTGAGACACCTAAGGTTGTCAGATGTATATGCCTTGCTGCAGGGTATCCTGCCTGGCCTCTGGTTGCTCAAGAAGGTCATGTACATGCCAGGCCCAAAAGGATATTTTTAAATATCACAAGCAGCACTAGAAACCTACTTTGGGCAACTGAATCAACCACCTGAACTTAGGTGTCCGTTTTCACGTTGAATCTTGCTCTTGGCATTTTGAGCATCCCTTCTGCTAATCTTCATGCTCCACTCGAGCATCAGTTATCCTTAGTAACACTGCATCATTAGCTAGTTCGGTATGCAGTCATTCACTCACACAGAAGTTCTGACTTCTGCTGACATTTAAGAAACTTCCTCAGACTTACCAGATAACAGAGCACAAGGAGTCAAAAGTTTAAAAGTTTTGACTTTTCAATGGTTACAGTGTTAGGATATTCTTACTGCTGCAGTAATGATATGTATATAAAGAATGTTTAATAACTAATTATCCTAAGTATAAGGGGCTGAGGAACAGAAGCTACCCTCCAAAGCTTTACCACTGATCACAAGTACCTGGGAAATTACTCCAGAAAGTGTTAACATGTCTCAGTTCTTTTASAAATTCTGTTACAAGCTTTTAATGTAATACCTGAGGAAAACAAGTCCTTCAAAGTACAGCTTCCTTGTAAGATTTTGAGCCTTAACCCGCAGACAAAAAGTTAACTGTCCTCCAAATGTAAAACATGTTTCAAGTTCAAAGAGAGGATAGAATAGGTAAAATATTTGAATACTGTTGGACAATTAAAAGATATTCTTTGTAGTATGACTTTTTTTTTTTTTTTGAGATAGTATATTACTCCTTTGGAGTTAGTACAGTCCTTCTAAAAGCAGATGTGGTATTTATTTCAATCAAGTATTTCCAACACAGATTCCTTTTCCCTACTGCTCGAATCATCAATCTTTCCCAAAGCCTGACCACACAATCCAACTGAGACAGGTTCCAAGATTATCATCATCTCAAGTAAGTATCTACTTAGGAAAGCCAAATCACAGTCCCCGAAATCTGAACAGGTTTTTCTTCTAGTTGAAAATCCACCTAACAACTTCCTATACTAATAACTGGTTTGTGGTCAAGATTTCCATCTTACATTATGGTACAGATTTAATTGACGTAATTTTGATTCCCACTACTATGTTCCTCTATATACGCACACACTCCTATAAACACCATACACAGAGCTATAGTGAGCTCTGAKAAACACTTGGGGAAATTTCCTTTTCCAGGCATTCCTCCTATTTCCACTTGTGGATATTTTGCCATCAGCACTGTTGCTTACTATTCACTCGTTGACACAGATATTGCCCCTTTCTTTATGTTCATCTAATACAGAGTGCGAGCATCCAGGAGATGAGTATGCACCTTAGCCCTTATCACACTCCTTGAGTATGAACTAAATAGAAAGACAAGTATTCAAGACCCAGTTTTTCTTTGAGTTCTTGGATATAAGTAACTTCCAATTTCCCATTGTGAATGTGTCCCATTCACATCTCTCATTATTCCAGTTTGTCTCACCAACTCCAGAGAGCCCCTCTGTACTACAGTTAAGTCTGTCCATCGATGCAGGCACTGCTGTCACGTTGACTTTTTTTTTCCTCAGGGAATTTTGTTAGCATCTAATTTTTGATGGCTTTTTACAAGGAACCCTATATTCTTTCCTGTCAATGCTTTTGCAGAATACCATCACTCCCCTGGTAAGCCAGCTTGACAGTCTTCATTTGTATATACTCCCATTTTGATTTGTGGTATTCTTTGGGAAAGTTGTTTTTATCATGTCTCAAAGACGAGGGAAAAATCACTGGTCTTTCAGGCACCCTGTGATATTCAATGAAATGCTAAGACATGAAGCTGCTCATCTTATACTGACTACTAAAGAGAAATCTGAAGAAAAGATAGAAATTTTCATTGAAATGAACAAGCGAGTAGGTATCCCAGAGAAATGAAAAATCAAGTTATACAATTAAACCCAAAAGGGAAAGGAGGTGCTTTGATATTAGGCTAAGCCAGCTGTGAGATTACACCACTGACCTTTAAGCTATGTAACCCTTAAATATGTTTTATAATAGCTTCTGAAGGAAAGGCAAGTAATCATAATTACCTGCTCAGGACAGAGACTTCCAAAGGGAGAATTTGCTGGGGTGTTTCAAGGGAAGTAAGGTACTGCTCTGAGCCAACTAGGCAAAGAAATATTCTAATGAGCTGCAAAAGTAACTAAGAGCAGCGGTGGAGTTAGCAGAATCTGTTGATCATAATGCATTTACTGAATAATTTTTAATGAAGTGACATTGACTAACAAAACACAAATCAATGCCAGGTAGGAACCACATTCTAAACCTTAATTTTTCATTTTGCTTCTACTGCAGTGTTGCACGTCTTGGTTTGGGAAATGGTTGAAAGCGGAAGGGGAATGAAGAAATGTGGGAATGTCCTCCCAAATTTACTAAACTCTTGTTTACTAGAGTATTCTACATCAGCTACAAATCCACACAAACTCCAATACAGGCATATATACTTAAAGTTTACTGTACATTTAGCTGCTTTAAAAAAAAAAAAAAAATCATCTACACATGATATTTGCCCATAATTCCAGACTGAATGCAATTGATTTCTACCGCACAGGAGACTTAATCTATGCCAAAAAATTTATTTCATTAAGAAAATGATATTATGGAGCATCTGAGATCATGTAACAGACAAAACAGAATGCCAGAGAAATTTTAACTGCCAGTACCCCACAGTGAATGCCTGATTATTTGCAGATGGGATATGGAAAAATTGTGAAATTATTGGAATTTTGGGTCCTGTACGAAAGCATTACTTCAGACTGCATGTGTCATGGCAAATGTCTATTATAATTTGAATACATTCTTAGATTTTGCTTTCAGTGCTTAGAACTGGCTATGCTTCCTTCTTTAGACTTATTAACTGAAAAAGACCGCATTCTTCAAAGCTCAAAACAAAACCCTTAGGTGATAGCACAAAACAGTGCCAGTAAGTCAACTGTCAATACTGACATTATTTATCCAATAACTAAACTAAAAAGTAATTTAAATCAATCTCCTTTGGAAAAGCCAACTGTTCAACAAGCACAACAATTGGTCAAAGATCAATCAGTGAACATGAGATCAATTAAAACCAGCTTAAGTTTTTGTAGGAGAACAATTCACACAACCCGAGTTAGATGTCTATTCATTTCAGTACTCCCACAATGCAGTCCTTAAGCTCTGTTGTAAAGCAGAAATACCACTATCACCCTCCACTGTCTAGCCAGCACTCTAAGTAGTTCCACATTTAATTAAAGACACAGTATACCCTTTGTTAGCACAGATAGTCTGGTCACTTTAAAGGACTGCTATCGTTTTAGCCACACACACAAAAATTAAATTCTGGAAACCATCTGTTGAAAAACCACCAAAACTAAATTGCTTTACAATTTTATTTGTACCTACTCTGAAAGCGACGTATGCACGAAAGTGCAAACTATTTTCCTTTCACAGTTTTATTACTGTTTGTACCGACTTAACACCGGAGATGTTAGCTCCCCCCCCTTCCAAATAATCGCAGTAAAAGTGCAATCCTTTCAGAAACACAAATTTCCCAGCAGCTGAGCCACCTGATTTTCAGCTAACTTTAGAAACGGGGAGAGGAGACATGGTCGAGAAAATAATGGGAAAAGGGATAGCAAAATAATTCAGAATATGTGGATAATAAAAACATTCTATATTGAAGGTGTACCCCCCCCCCAAAAAAAAAAAAAAAAAAAAAGAAAAAACCCACAGACAACCCTGACAGCCAGGGAAGAGCTGCAGTAACCTTTTCGTCCACATGGGTGCTGTACTGGCACGTTTCACCGCTCCGACTCCTGCACTCTGACAATCCCGACGCTAGCATCTTAGGAAAATAGATTAAACCCTAACGCACCGTTTCTCTCTTTTTTTGCCTCAAAGGGATCTGCAGGCTTTGAGCGAAAGTTGGCGGCACAGAATCCCCTCGGTGCTGGGAAAGGGGCGGATGGCTCCGCCGCCGCGGCTGTCCCGCGGGCCGAGCCGCCCGAGCCCCGCGGGAGCGGCACAGCGGGGCCGGGGGTGCCGGCGGCTGCGGGGTGGAAGGCGAGGAGCCGACTCTCTGCCTCGGAAACACGGTCACTCTAAGGATGGCCCACGGCAGGCAGCCTCAAAGTCCGCCCCACGGACACGCGAGCCGTAACAGCAGGGGCTCAGAGCGAGCCTCCGGCTGCTGTAAGCTGTTTGATGAGGTACGACGGCGAAATCAGCGACTGCCACCGCTCGCTGCGGCCGAGGGACCGGCGGCGGCTGCCGGCAGCGCCCTTCCCGGGGCGGGCAGCTCCCAGCGAGACCCCCGGCTCTGCCGGCCTCGCGCGGCAGGAGGACATCGCCGCGGCGCGGGGCCCGGGGGGGTGTTCGCACCTACCGCTCGACGTCCCCGTCCACGGCAGCCCCACGCGGGTGGCGGAGCCGCCGCGCCGCTCCGGCCGGTCCTTCCCCGTCGGAGCTCACGTCCACGCCGCTCCGGAGCGGTCGCCACGCCGGCACGGCCCCGCGCCCCCAGGCTCGCCGCCACAGCCCCACGTGCCAGCCCGGGGCCCGCGGGCGGGGAGCCGCAGGGCGCGCCCCAGGCTCACCTGCCGGAGAGCTCCCCGTCCTCGGCGGGGAGGGACGGGCACGCAGTCCCCCGGCACCCCCCCGCCAGCCCCGAAAGCGCTCCCGCTCTCTGCCCCCGGCGGGAGTCCCGGGTGAGCAGGCGGCGCGGCTCACCTCTCTTGCTGCGTCTCCACCGGCCGGCTTGGCAGTGGCCGTAATCCATACAGTTCAGGACGATCAAGGCAAAGGAGAAGAGGCGAAACTGCATCCTGGGCCACTGGGRTGGGCAGCCTCCTCCAGCGGCGGCGAGCGGCGGCGGAGGCCGGTGGCCGGCTGCGTGCGGGGCTGCGAGCGGCCCCGGGTGAGGAGGGGGCCGGCGGAGCGCCGCGGGGCAGCGGCTGCCGCGGGGACCGGCAAGAGCTCACGCGCCTCTTGCTCCCCTTCGCGGGCGCTGCGAACTCAGAGCCGCCTGCAGCATCTYCCCTGCGCCGCAGGGAGAGAGAGGGGAAATGCTAGGCTCCTGGCTTTCCCGGTCCTCCCCCTTCTCCGGCTCTCCCCGAGAAACAAAAAGAGGAAAAAAATAAAAAACGCAGGGCAGGAGCGGGGCCCCGTAGCAGAGTCACCGGGAGCCCCAACTCTTTCCCCCGAGCGACCGCAAGCAGCGGACAAGCGCTGCCGCTCGGCACCCCCGAGCGCCCCGGGGACGGGCTGTCAGCGAGGGAAAGCGCTATTTATCCCGGCGCAGGGGCGCACCCCGCCCACAGCCGCTCAGGTCGCGGGCACGGCGGGGCGAAGCCGCCCCCCCTACCTTCCGCGGCGCGGCCCCGCGGCCATCCCGCCCCGCCGCCGGGTCCGGAGAGCGGCTCCGCGCCGCGGGGCAGCCCCCCGCGGGTAGACGCGGGCCGACGGCGGCCGCCGGGGCTCGGGCGCGGGCTCGGCGGGGCGGGCGGCGGGGGCTCCCGGCCACATGCAGGCGGTG
>JASVER010000004.1:7952833-8166112 GCA_030449065.1 Oceanodroma leucorhoa | reverse complement strand
CCCCGCCCCGGGAGCCGCCGGGGCTTTTGCCTGCAGGCTCTTCGTCGGCGGGCTTCTCCCGCTCCCGCAAAGCCTCCTTGTCGCTTCCCTGCACTGCTTATAGCCTTGGGAAACCTCGTCCTGCTCACTTCTCGCTCTTTGTTTTTTTTTGTTTGGTTGTTTTTTTTCCTTTTTTTTCTTTCTTCACGCAGTGTTAGATAATTAACTCTCTTTCTTTCTTTCATACCTGGTTTTAAGACCTTGATCCATTTATTTTCCCCTCCTTTTCTTCTGGCTTCCTAAAATTGTGATCTCGCACGTTCCAAAGCCTYTTCTTTGAAACACCACTTCCATTGTCCTGGGAAGGTGGCTCTTGAAGTCCTAAAGTATAACTTCAGTAAGTGATTTTTAGCTGTTTCTAGCCTCGTGTCTACTTGGCAAAGGTATTGTAAAGCTGGTAAAGCGGGAACCCTAATAGTACAGRTAAGAGTATGAAACAAGGCAACACCCAAGAGGTTCCAGGTGAATTTAGCTCTGATGCAGGAGGGTCTGTTAGTTCCTCAGAGCATCGACTACACTGACCACACAGAACCATTTGATTTCTCTGCTCCTCACTCACAGCCTGTTCCCCAGCGCTGCAGGTACCAACAGACCGTGGCTCCTTGGTTGTGGTGCTGGACCTGCTGTGCCTGACCTAATGAGCCCCACAGGACTTGGGGTGCGACGGGACAGGTGCAAAAGCTGGGGCGGCAGCATGGGTCTGGCACAGCTGGCACAAAGCCAGGTCTCATAAACACAGCTGGACCCAGCTGTGACTCTGTGCTGGGTGTTTCTGCTCCTTTCCACCTCCCAACACTTCTGGTTGTGGGAATGTGATGCTAAAATACCTGAGCTGCCTCGGGATGGAGCCAGCTAGGTTCTCACAAAAGCAGATGTACTCTTTCCAGAGCAGAGCTGGCCCTAGGAAGAGCATAGCTGCATTCATGTGGCGCTGTGCCTGAGCTAATAAATCATGTTAGACTCAAGCTGGCTTTTCATCCATGGCCCAGACAATCTGACCACAGATAAATGAAGTCTGACTGTATGGTGTTTACCATACCATCCTGAGACCTCAGAACTTTTGATGGTATTTATCAGTATAAAATTCCTCTGCAGCAGAGAAGCATCAGCATCCTTAGTTTGCAGATGGAAGACTGAGTTACAAAGAGGCTAAATAACTTGCCTGAAATCAAAAGGGAGGTATGCGATAGAGTCAAAACTTGATCCTGAGTTTCCTAAGTTTTCAGACAGTGCTGTAACCCCTAGGCTGCCCTTCTTTACACTTATCTACTGTACAATAGTAGTACTATACTAGTTTAACCACTAGTATGAAATGTGAAGATTTTTTTAAAGTCACATTACAATATATAAGAATATCTTCTGATGTCAAATCTTTATTTATCTTAATTGTCATTATGGGGTTACAATGTATGAGATCCCACTGTGCTACACAGAGCACCTTACACCTTTCAGTGTTGTCATAATCTAAGAATTACAGAGACGGGACCCATCAACTAATTAACACAGACTGGATCAGTCAAGGTCATTCTAGCTCAGTGTCAGTGGTCTCCAAGTGGATTTGGAGTGGATGCTATGGGAAATAGTGCAAAAAATAAGGCATGTATATATGTGGTTTGTGGACTTTATTTTACCCAATCTACTTACTCAGTGAAACTTTCCGAAGGAGATATATATATATATATATATGTATATATGTGTGTGTATATATATATATATATATATATATATATATAAAACTTGTTGCAACAGAGGCCATATGTCATTTTAGTGGAGGATGTTTATAGGCAACCAGAGTTCTCCAAGATCTGTAGTCTCCATATCCGCTCTAACTTGATGTGACAGATTGTGTGCCACAGACAGCTGAGACTGAGACTTTTTGTACTAGCAGTATCTTTAGAGTACATGGTTACTATTTTCTGATGCAGAAATAAAAAGTGTACCCCCACCCCACAGATCCTCCTGAGCTGCAACACAAGGGAGAGAGAGATCAGACTACAAGAGGAAGGGGAAATCAAACAGAAGTGTTAACTACACCTTTGTCAGGACTCCAGGAACTGATCTCCTTGCCTGTTTTCAGGTCTACAAGCACATAGTCATGGGGCTTTGAGTCTACAGCTGTTACCTGAAGATGAGTCTTGGAGTCCTTTGTGTAAACAGTGCTATCAGGACCTCCCCACTAATACAATTCCATTTCTGGATGTGTCTGAAATATATACATATATAAGTATAAATGGACTTGCAGAAAGGTGCCCTGCTGACACTGAAGACGACTGAGGTCTCTCAGAGCATAGTACTGGGTTTCAGGGGAAACAGGTCTCAGACATTTCCCCATTTCTTAAGGAAGGATAGCCTGTCATCCTTCTCCAGCCTGGGCTCCTTTGAAGGTCTCCCATACCTGGAAAATAAATATGAGGAAAGTATCTCCAAGCGAAATTCCTAGGCTTTGAGAGCAGGAGTAAGCCTCAGCACTGAGTTTTTCCTATATGCAGTGGGGGAGGCAGTAGCCCAGGTGGGAGCCAGCCCTGTGGAGGAAGCCTGCAGTCAATGGTTCAGGAGCTGGCTGGGATTTCAACATCCAGTTTAAGCCAGGCAGACTAGACCACCCACAGGCAGCCCACGTAATACCTGGCAGCACTAGCCACGGGCTAGCATCCTATCATGCAGTGTTAAATACAGTATAGCTACCTCCTCAGCACTGCTTGGTGTGATTTACATAAGGAGACAGCTGACGGGGAACATCTGCAGACAGTGAAACACTGTTGGTCTGTGACAGGCAGGCGGCTGAGCTGGAGTGACATTTTCAAGACTTTGGTAGGAAACACAGCTATGATGACTCTAAAGGAATATAATTAATTAATTTTTTTAAGGTATTTATCAAGAGCTCTTTCTAACCGTGATGGGCTGTTAAGGAGACAGTATGAAAGCGCTTGTATGAAAGATCCAGAATTTGAGTGATGGAGACCTGCATCCTGGAACAAATGGCAATTAGAGGTAAACTCTCAGTATTGCATGAGGTATGATAGGCAAGAAAGAGAAGACATGCTTCCTRTTATGAGGAAGAATCAGTGGAAGTATGCAAGAAAAAGAGCATTACAATCAAAGTTAATGGCCAGGAGCACAATGCTAGATAGACAGCAGAATAAATTGGATTTAAATCCACACAATACAATGTTGAAAAGAGCAAGATATTTGGCAATAAGAATCTGGATGATAGTTTTGACATTATGATGGATGGAAAATTCATGTTTTAAAATAGGTTGCATGGAAAGAATCTTCTTTCTAGATATAGACTAGATACAGTTTGGTTGTCAAATCTGCAGGTAAATCTTAGATGAGGACTTGTCACCATTACAGAAATAATATCTGAATTTGTGTTTTCAGAGAAGACTACCCAGAGATAGAGGATAAAAGGAAGAATGAAGAGATACATTGGAGAGACTAGTCAGCCCCTGTCAGGCAGCTGGAAGGTGGATGAGGATCACCAGGGTATCCCCTTTGGGTGAGCTTCTGAAGGAATGATAACAGGAAACAAAGGCTGAGGAGAACAAGGAGAACCACAAAGCTAATGGAGGACAAGAATTCAAGCACATAGCTAGCTGTTTATGATGGTTGATAAATCAAGAACAATGAAGGTAACTTTGGGATATGATTAAGGAAAAGCCATTAAAGATTTTGGGAAGAATGGTGTCAGTGGCTCAGAAGCAGAATCAGAGTCTGCAGAGCCCAGAATATGTTTAAGTCAGAAGGAAAAGTGTCAGGGGGCTTAAGAGGATGAAGAGAAGAGGAAGAAAATGTACTGGAATGGGTTCTCTAGAATGTGGTAGACCTTTGTGTCTGTAGTCCCACTGAAATCAATAGAGAGGAATTCACTGTAGGCGTGGCGCTGTGTGTACCATCGTGCAGCACTGGGGCACTAATGAACACTGCACGCATGCTACAGGGGACTTTGTCAAAGTCAGGAACTGGGAAAATTATCTGAGCAATAGTATGTTCAATGAACAGTCATAGAAAGAAGGCATTAGTCAAGGCCCAATAATATCATGTGGCAATGATTGAAATACCAGACGTTGAGAGTCTGTGCAACAGCTTTAGCTGTGGGATATCTAGGAAGGGGTGTATTTTAGAAAAGTTATTCAAAAGTCTCAGCAGCCAAATTAATGCACTTGAACATTGATGAGATCACAGAATCATAGAACCATAGAATCATGGAATCATTAAGGTTGGAAAAGACCTCTAAGATCACCAAGTCCAACCATCAACTCAACACCACCATGCCCACTAAACCGTGTCACGAAGTGCCACATCCACACGTTTTTTGAACGCCTCCAGGGATGGTGACTCCACCACTTCCCTGGGCAGCCTGTTCCAATGCTTGACAAGCCTTTCGGGGAAGAAATTTTTCCTAATATCCAATCTAAACCTCCCCTGGCGCAACTTGAGGCCATTTCCTCTTGTCCTATCCCTTGTTACTTGGGAGAAGAGACCAACACCCACCTCGCTACAACCTCCTTTCAGGTAGCTGTAGAGAGCGATAAGGTCTCCCCTCAGCCTCCTTTTTCCAGACTAAACAACCCCAGCTCCCTCAGCTGTTCCTCATAAGACCTGTTCTCCAGACCCTTCACCAGCCTCGTTGACCTTCTCTGGACACGCTCCAGCACCTCAATGTCCTTCTTGTAGTGAGGGGCCCAAAACTGAACACAGTATTCGAGGTGCGGCCTCACCAGTGCCGAGTACAGGGGCACAATCACCTCCCTACTCCTGCTGGGCACACTGTTTCTGACACAGGCCAGGATGCCGTTGGCCTTCTTGGCCACCTGGGCACACTGCCGGCTCATGTTCAGCCAGCTATTGACCAACACCGCCAGGTCCTTTTCCGCTGGGCAGCTTTCCAGCCACTCTTCCCCAAGCCTGTAGCATTGCCTGGGGTTGTTGTGACCCAAGTGCAGGACCCAGCACTTGGCCTTGTTGAAYCTCATACAATTGGCCTTGGCCCATCGATTCAGCCTGTCCAGATCCCTCTGCAGAGCCGTCCTGCCCTCAGGCAGATCAACACTCCCGCCCAACTTGGTTGCAAACTTACTGAGGATGCACTCGATTCCCTCATCCAGATCATTCATAAAGCTATTGAACAGAACTGGACCCAATGCTGAGCCCTGGGGAACACCGCTTGTGACCGGCCACCAACCAGATTTAACTCCATTCACCACAACTCTCTGGGCTCGGCCATCCAGCCAGTTTTTTACCCAGCAAAGAGTACACCCGTCCAAGCCATGAGCCGCCAGCTTCTCCAGAAGAATGCTGTGGGAAACAGTGTCAAAGGCTTTACTAAAGTCCAGGTAGACAACATCCGCAGCCTTCCCCTCATCCACTAGGCGGGTCACCTGGTCATAGAAGGAGATCATGTTGGTCAAGCAGGACCTGCCTTTCATGAACCTGTGCTGGGTGGGCCCTATCCTCTGGTTGTCCTGTACCTGCCTTGTGAGCACCCTCAAGATGAACCGCTCCATGATCTTCCCCGGTACCGAGGTCAGGCTGACAGGCCTGTAGTTCCCTGGATCCTCCTTCTGGCCCTTCTTGTAGATGGGTGTCACATTGGCAAGCCTCCAGTCATCCGGGACCTCCCCTGTTGACCGGGACCACTGATAAATGATGGAGAGTGGCTTGGCAAGCTCCTCTGCCAGTTCCCTCAGTACTCTCGGGTGGATCCCATCCGGCCTCACAGACTTGCGAGTGTCCAGGTGGTGTAGCAGGTCATTAACCAGTTCCTCTTGGATTATGGGGGGTGTATTCTGCTCTCCGTCCCTGTCTTCCAGCTCAGGGGGCTGAATACCCTGAGATATTCAGATGATTCATTATACACTGTTCTGAAATCATATTATTTTATAGAACTAGAGTTCTGTTCATTGAAAATTCAGGTTTATGGTTGTGCTCCACAGATGTTTCACTGACTGTAAAAGATCTTACCTTCTACACTTCAGCTTTATTAAAGCCAAAGCGCTGCTGCTTTTGCAATATAAAGTGATTGAACCTTTCCATTCTTTATTGGGCTCCACAGGATGTCATCTTAAGTATCCTAACTTCATCACATAGCAGACAGAGATCTTAAAATGAACAATACCAAAGTTTATTTTAAAAGAAATTTCTCCATATTCCTATAGTTGAGTGACTCATCTCTACACTGAAGTCATGATCTTTCCTAAGGCCAGAGTCTCAGCGATAATATGTAAGGCTACATAGCTTTATACTGAAGTAGAGGAAATGTACCTTTCTTTTCAGTGAAAGAAATGAGTGATCCTGATGAGCTTTACATCTAAACTTCAAAAAGAAATAATTTTATACACAACTCAGCTTCCAACTCTTTATTTCCAAGTCAATCTTTGCCTCCTTTAAATTCTTAAAATGCACTTAATTCATTAATTCTTCAAAATGTGATCTAAAATAATAAACAACAATACTGGAATATTATGCCCAGTTTTGAGCCTCCTAAAACCAGAGCAAGACCACCGGAGGGCCATCAAGATGTTTAGGGGCTGGAGCACCAGCCCTGTGAGGAAAGGCTGAGGGAGCTGGGCTTGTTTGTCCTAAAGAGGCTGTTTTGGGGAGACCTAAAGGCTCCTTTCCATATCTACGAGGAGGTTGCTGAGCAGGTGGAGCCAGGATCCTTACAGACGTCATGTACTGAAACAAGAGAGGTTCACACTGTAAAGAAAGTAATTTTCCCTGTAAGGACGAATAAGCACTGGAGGAGGTTTGCCCAGAGAAGCTGTGGTCCCACCTTCCTCGGACAAGGCCTTAGCAACCATGTCTGAACTCTGCTAATCTTGCTTTTAGCAGGAGGTTGCACTAGGGACCTCCCAAGATCCCTGCCAACCTGGATGATTTGGCAACCCTATAAAAATAATGAGCTCTCAAAATAGGGGGAGAAGACTGCCCTGTGCACCTTTTAGACCCCCATGTAGCTTCCCTTCAAACCTTACCTGGTCACCTGGTACCTCTGCAACATCCACAGTGCACAAAAAAAACACACTCTCATAAAATTGTCTCTGGTTTGAAGCAACAAACTGAATGAAGCAATCATTCAGTTTTTAATTTTAAGCTACAGTGATCTTCAAAAATATTTTCTGTGTAAAACCAGTGAAGCAAAACTACCCCAAATTCCTCTGTTGGGCTACAGATATTTCAATATTCTCTGTGGCTAAACTAGGCTAATTTTAAAAAAATGTGTTGTCTCCACAAAAATACCCAACGCCTTATAAAGAAGACTGTAGATATTAAGAGACTGTGATTAGAAGCAAATCCAACTAAATTCTTTTACATATTGAGTAGGGGATCAAAGATTGTCTTCCCTCTGACTCTTCTCCCTCTCTGAAACACGATCAAACTCCTCGGTTTTTGACCTGTTTGTGCGGGCTTTGCTTATGCAACACTTCCAGCAGTATCCATGTGCATTTTGTCTGAAGAAGAACAAATTCATTAAAGCTGTATATTTTCATTAAGGACTCAGGGAAGCAAATGGAAAGAAGGGGTAAGATCTCTAAAATAACTTTTGTAGCTCTCTTGAGTTTAATTTCCAGTTCTTTCTGTAAAAAAAAAAAAAGAAAAAAAAAAAGGAATCACGGAAAAAGTAATAAGAAAAATATGCTCTAAATGATGTGTATCCTCCTCTCCCAATTTGGACTGGCACAAGACAACAAGTTCCTGCCTGCCAGCTGTGGACACCATATTTCTCTTGGAGTATGCAAGAGCCAGTGTGCTTGTGTGTGGATATCGCATTCTGAAGGTGAGAGTTCAAACTCCAGCTTGGCAGCTGCAGATAATCCACTTCTTTTGGAGAACGGTGATTTCAGTTTGCCAGCATATAGATCAGAAAATTGCTAAAAAATTAATGTATACCAAGCCAGTTCAGGCTTTCTGTTTTGCAACGCTTTTCATCGCACTCTAACTATAGAGTAGAGGTTTGCAACATGTATATATGAGTTTAAATTTGTGCTAATATGGCCTCAGAAAAATGGCTTCACAAGGACCTGTGGAATGCAAAGATGAAATGTGAACTGGTTTTTACATAGTTTTTTACATACTTTTACATAGATTTTACATCTTCTGCCCTAAGCTTTACGCAATCACTGCTTTATCTCTCATACACATACAAACCCACCCACACAGAGCTAACTTCAGAGTTAAGTCAGGTTGCTGAGGGCCTTGTCCAGCTGAGTTTTGAAAATGTTGAAGATGGAAGATTCCACAGCCTCTCTGGGTGACCTCTTCCAGTGCTTGTCCACCCTCAAGGTGAAAATTTTTTTCCATGTATCCAGAGAGAACTTTCCTTGTTGCAAGCTGTAACCATTGCCCTTTGGCTTTTCTCTGTGCAACCCATCTTCTTATAAGCTCACTTTTACATCTGAATATATATATTTATATGTTGAATTATATTTATATATTGCTGGTATATTCTGTTTTAAATGTATGTTTAGGTTTTATTTCTACATTGCACTTCCTCTGTTTGTTTATCACCTATACATCAGATGATAGAGAAAATATTTAAGATGTTTTTTAAAAAATGACATCCTTGAGATTAGCCCTATCTCTTTGAGACACCTACCTTGTTTTGCCACTGTTTCTGCTGATTACAGAAGGAAAGAGAAGCAAAGATGATTGGATATCTGTAAACACAGAACTGTTACAACCATGAGCACTGATAATCAAAAGTGGCTCTCAGAATGATCGATCCCTTAGTAAAAGGAAAGTGATATGATGGAAACTTTTTAACTGAAATGTCAGAATTTCCAGATTATTTTCTTGTAACAGAAGCATTGTTCAGCATAGACGTAGTTTGTGTTCAACATCTTGTCTGAATAATCATCTAATTTAGTAACTGGCTTTGGAGATATCTTCCAAGTACAATTTAGAGACCTTTACGACTTAATGTTAATAAAGGCTAAGTGTTAAATGTTGTGATGTTAAGCACATGCTTTCTCCAGCATATCTATTTAGCAATAAAGTGATTGCAATATTTGTTGGAATATATAAGAAGCATCTCTGCCAAATGATAATAAAGAAGGGAGTTTTAAAAGAATTTTGGACAGTTAAGAATCCCTAGATAAAATCCTAACAATTTGTGTAGTTAATCTACAGTGAGTTTCAGAAGTAAAATTGCCTCCATTAACATAAAAGCATATGTTCAAGACACTTTTATAATCTGCAGAGTTTTATACTTCTCCACTGTCACATCGTTGATTACCCCTTGTCTTATATAGCTAACAAACAAAGCTCAGGAAAACAAATTAAAAGACAACTCATGAGCATTCTCTCGGCAACCCTGTCATCTCCTTTAGCCCAGCTCAGAAGACAGCCTGGATCAGTAGATAATCCTACACCAAAGGAGCAACAGCTAGTGACACTAACAGGAGACGGGTGTATGATCTCACTGCGCTCAGGGTGCCAGCCCGTGACATGTTCTTGTGACAAATAYCTAAGCACAGAAATGAAGGTTTTCAGTGAAAGGGCAAGAAAAGAGCTTACATTCAGTTTTGTCAGAGGAATTGCACAGATGTACCCAAGGACATATTTTCAGAACTTGAGAGCCACAAAATACAGCTTTTAATTTTAAAAAGTGCATAAACCATACTAGAATCCTGTTTTGTTTGGGCTCTATACCCTGCTGATCACGATGGGAGCTGAATGCGAGCTTTTGCTTCATTGCAAGTTTTGGAAAGGTGTATCATACCTTTCTTCTGGAACAAAAATTTGACTCATATTTCTGTCCTTATAGTAAGATAGAGCTAAACCATAAGGGGAAAAAAGTGAAAATTTAAGGTCATCATTCTCCGGAGTAAAATTAAATTAGAAAATAGAGCAGAGAAACTGTGATGTCTGCCATTTCAACAATACCCCAGGGGCTGAGAAGGGGACTGCTGGAGCCAAAAGCATGAACCACAGTACGTAAGTAGCTGTAGACTTTAACCATGCCTATCTTCTGTTGATCAGCAGAAAGCCCATAAATCATGCTCCTTAGGGACTGAAAGGCTTAAATAAGTATTAAAAGACTCAGTCCTGCACTGGCAGAATAATACATATGATAATCTAGAAGTTGCTGTCTGCCTTTAATTTCTACTTTCTTTTGGACTCTTTCTTTTTTTTTTTTCTTCACTGCACCCTTCAAAGCAGGAGAATAAGTGAGGACATGCCAAATGCAGATATTTCACTTTGCTTTCCCTGAACTCAACACTGAAGTTTTGATCATCATTTTAATGGATATTTTTGGATCGGCTGGACCTCAGTGATGATTTTCATTATTTAGTGTCAGCTTCTCTCCTTGGGGAAAATAAAAAGTGTGGGTTTTTAGCCAGCATGACAATTAACAAAGGGAATATTACAAATCACATGGCTCAGTCTAAAAACAGCTACTGATCATCTGCAATGCCCTCATGACACTCCCCAACCTTCCTTCACCCCAGTCCTGGTTTGGCCCACAGCTGGCAGCTGAATATTTTCTGACTGATAGCTGGCTTGGTGAACACAACTAATAATAACACTGGGCCCAAGTCCACTCCCCACTGTTTAGTACTTCTGGGGAATAGCATCTTGCACAGTAAGCAATTGTTCAAAGTATCAAAAGCAATTTCAAAGTATCAAAATCCACATTTTATTTGCCCAGCACGAGGGACGCAGAGGGATGTTGCTGGGACAGTTTCAGGCAAGGGACTTTTAGAAGTGAATTCATCTTGTGCTACTGCTGTCCTCTTAGCAAAGTGTCACCTTCAAAACTTAAGATTTATTTTAAATATTAGGAAAAGATAAGAGACCTTATATCTTATACCATATATATATATATGGGGTAGAAACTAGGGGCTAAACCCCTGAAGAACTTTAAGGATCAAGCTAGTGGAACATGTTTGAATGTCTGCAACGAAATTTCACCTGAATCAATGCCCCTAAATCCAAAAAGGAAATAACAATAACAAAAAACCCTCTCTTGGCTTGCTCCTCACCCTGGAGGCTTTGAACTCAGTGGCACCATTTAGCTTGATTTCAAAAGTCCTGGAGGAACARAGCTTTGCTTCTACCTCAAACCAGCAAATGCGGAAGGCCGAGACCCTCTCTGACAGAAATATTCGCAAACCTTAAATGCAGCACAAACATGAAATGTCTATCAATATTTTCAGTCTATCCCCCTGGCCCCGCCAGTGTGATTTACCAGACGCATTCTGAGAAAATCTCCGGGAATGGTCTCCTCACAAAACATGGCTGTGGTGACTTTTTTGTGAAAGACACAGCCAGCGCCGGTACGCTCATACCACAACAACTGACTATTTTCTCTCGTTTGCCTGATGACACCAAAACCTACATCTCTGAAGGTATCCTAAGTAATTGGAAGGGGAAGGCAGGGTGAGGAGGAGGCGATCTATACCATCCCTGTGGCAGCTGGGCCCCTACGCAGGAAGGAAATCAGGATTTGTTAGACCAGAGAGAAGCAGGAGGAAGGAACCCACAGCCTAGGAAAGAGCCATGCTTGTGTTTCTGGTTTCTGTCCCCCAAAAGATATACATATGCATTCACCAGTTACTGCATAAAATGTTACATGTGTCAAGCTACAAGAACATCCCAGAAATGGGAGGCTGAGAGCCCACAGCTATACATCTCCTTTGGAGCTATCAGCCCACGACACACTCTGTCTGCGATCAATAATGATAAAGTTGCTGTGAGTGAAGGAAGCAATGCATCTCTTGCTGGTTTCCAGTTAGGAAAACACCCGGCTACCAGCAGCTGGGTGGAGGAGATGTGGATGTGATCACTGAGGGTAAGGACGGGTTTGAGCACCCATCTCTCGCTCCCTGGCTGAGTGGCCTAGCCTGCAAGTTACTGCTCAGAAGAAGTACATGAACTTCCCAGGCTTGTTTCAAAAGAAAATGATGAACTTTGATCTGTTCTTTGACAGAATGGCTATAGGTAAGGGCACGAAGTGACCATATTTTTCAAAACCCTTCGCTGGCGGGGGCAGGTTCTCCCTTACGGTGGTTCTCTGGAGAGCAGCCAGGACACTGGGCTGCCTCTCTCATACCTTTGATCAGGACATCATTCGCAGGCGACTGTAACCCACGCCGGGACTCCTTCAGCAGTTTCCTGAGCAGCTCCATGGAACAAACACGAGTCAGCTTTTGGGTATTTGTGAGGGAAGCAGAAGTCTCTGGCTTGCTGCCTTGCAGCTACCTACCATTTCATGACTTTTAAAAAATTGCCCTTCACACGTCAAGGATGAGAAAATGGTCAGAAAGGGAATCAGCAGCAACCGTGTTTGCTGCGTCTCACTCACGCGCTCTGATCCATCTCAGGCAGCCCTCAGACTGCGGTGTAACACCCCGGGCACGGAAATCACCTCGCCGTCCAAGCTAAAGATACAAAAGCCAAGCTGCTTTGTATTGGTATCTGCTCCTCTCATACCGTTTGATACATTGATAGAGCAAAGCGACYGCTTGCTGGGTCAGCCAAGGAGGCTGCTATTCTGTGAAATGTTAGGTGAACATTGCTTTGCTACCTCAGGTTAAAATTCACATGTATCACTACAGATGTTTTGTCAGATAGTTGGATGCTTAAATTATGATTGTCTGCGGGAAGGGGTGGAAAAGAAAGGCAGGGAACAGCACATAAAACCGGTTTGGCTAGATAAGTTTTTCCATGCTCTTCTTTTTGTAATAAGAAATGTTTGCCGCGTCTGTGCCTGCATGAGAATTCTCAGGATTGCCACCGTGTACCTGGATGTGATCTACCTGGAGCAAAAAGCAGAGGGCACAGAAGAGGTCTAAGACCAGGCTGATAGGGTCACAACATATAGTTTTGTCTAGAAAGTCTACTTTTTACCCAAACTGCCCACCGCCTGCTTGGAAGAGGCCTGGAGAAAGGCCAATGGCATTGCCTGTGGAGGGGACACAGGGCAGGAGCTATTGCCCAGCCAGCAGCAGTGCACCCAGTAGCTGCCAAAAGAAAGGAAAACTGCAACTCACAACTGTAAAATCAGCTATTATTAAAGAGGAATATGGAAAGAGGGAAAAACTTCTGAAGAGCTAATCCTAGATTTACAAGGTGGGAAGGCAGCAAATCATCTTTCTTACCAGTGGTAACAGCAGCAATAGAGTTGCAGCACAAAACTCTGCTGGCAAGACTTAGAGCAGACCTCTCCATACCACTGATGGTTTTCTCACTCACTCACTCCTCAGTCAATCACTCACTCAGGTCATATGTCATTCTTTTGTTAACGCTTCCCTTCTGAGAAATGCAAACTAGCTTTGAATGAAGATGATTACTCCAGAATCCCTCCCATTCATATTCATGCCCAGGCTATGACTCAGATGAACAGGATCAGAATACTCCTCTGTCTCCAGAGGACCTATCAGTGTCCGTAAACTTTCTTCCAGACCTTCATCAGAACTCAGCCTTCACTGGCCCTGTGTCAGATCCTGGCCACATTCATACTGCAGTTGCTGGGACAAATTTATTTTGGACATTCCCAACTATTGTCCTTGTGTGGATGGTTTGTACTGGTGGAGATCTTGGACCTCTGCCCAAGGCAAGATGGAGCATATCATGCCAACCATGGAGAATAGCATGGCCCTAGCAAGTTCTGGGGCCTGACTTTAGCTCTGGCATAGCTGCATGGCCGTGTCATACTTTTTTATTAAATATGGGCAAGTTGAACTGTTTGGTACTGGCACATTTCCATTCAGCTGTCTCATGTACAAAGGTGATTATGACAGAATCACAGAATGGCTGAAGCTGGAAGGGACCTCTGGAGGTCATCTGCCCCGATTCCCCTGCTCAAGCAGCCACCTAGAGCTGGTTGCCCAGGACAATGCCCATATGGCTTTTAGATTATCTCCAAGGAGAGAGACTCCACAAACTCCCTGGGCAATCTGTGCCACTGTTTAACCATCCTCACAGTAAAAAAATGTTTTTTTGTGTTCAGATTGAATTTAATGTTTTTTAACTTGTGACCATTGCCTCTCACCCTGTCACTGAGCACCACTGAGAAGTCTAGCTCCTTCTTCTTCATTCCCTCCCATCAGTTGTTTATTTATACACATGGATAAGGTCCCCTGAGCCCTCTCTTCTCCAGGCTGAACAGTCCTAGCTCTCTCAGCCTCTCCTCATATGTGAGATGCTCCAGTCCATGAATCATCTTTGTGGCCCTTTGCTGGACTTGCTTCAGTAAGTCCATGCCTCTCTTGAACTGGGGAAATGAGTGGTGGTTCTTCTGAGCTGGCACAGAAAGGCCAAGCAAGGTGGACACAGGCCTGAGACTGCTTAGGAAACTTGGGGACAAAAGATCTGGGCCTGGTTGTGGACAATCTCATCAGGCTCATAAATCATCATGAACATACAACCCCAGATCCAGCAGAACAGAAGCCATATCAAAATTACATGACAAATATAATTTTAACATCTAACCTGGTAGAGTGTGTTTATACTGGGTCAGAAATTTGGCTGAGGTAGCTGCAGTGTGTTTAATTAAATCCCAAATTGTCTGCAGCTGGTTTTGCATTTGACACTGTAATACATACAATATTGACTGAGAAGTTAATTCATTTTTATGATTTGCTTTTTCAATCTTCCAGCAAGATACTCTGGAAGTGGAGAGTTTTCATAAAAGCAAGTAGTACCTTAACAGATAAAACACGCCAGAGCAGCTAATGAAAACAATTTAATATTTTCAGTTAAAAAGAAAAAATATATATTAAAAAACCTGAACTATGTCATACATGTCCAGCATGAGACTGTGGACATACAAGAAAAATCCTGCAATACTGTGTAAATTGTTCGAACAAATAGTAGAAGAAAACCATCCTTTGAGCCAACCACCTGAAGTTAGCAATCAGCATAGCTGTGCTAAGAATGATTCCCTCTGCAGATATCTCACGTCTCAGATATCATTAGCTGATACCTCAGTCAAAATAAATCCACTTTGTTGCTCTGTTTACACTGCTGGGGAGTTTTGGTTAAACCAAAACTTTTCCATAAACTACATTGTTTTGTATACAAGGTATAGAAAGTATTTGTGTTTGGGTTACTGCTTCTCGATTAATAGCTTGTTTCTTTAAGAAACAGCTGGTTTGCTTTGAATAAAGCACTTAAACATTGATTATAAAGGAACGACTCTCAAACTTGCTGGGGCAGACCTGCTCCAGAAATCATGTAGGAAGTGTAAAAGCCACCCTGGTGCTTTCTTGCGAGGTGAGATATTGAAGTTCAAATCCTTGTTCTAAATCAGGAAAAAGAGGGACTTAACGCCTGCCGCTGAGTGTCTCGGGCATGTGCTCAGACTGTACAGCAGATATACCCCTCTTCGTCTTTTTTGTTTGTTTTCCTGCCAGGCCAGGTCTCACATACRCGTTCAGAGAGTGCCCACCATGGAGGCTGATGCTGCGTGCACGCCAGGCGAAGGAACACACCGTCAGCCTGCATGCACGAAATCGGGATTCAGCCACGTGGGGAATTCAGAAGTCTCAAGGGTTAGACTGCAGCTGTGGAAGGCATCACAGGTTTAAATTTTAGATGTGTGGTGGTGCATTCACAAGCCCTCCCTTCTCCTGGGCCACTTGTTGATCTCAGAAATTCCCATGAAACCTCGGCCTTGGTGTACTGAGTCTGGCGGTTGAGCGCTCCTTGACCGTACCAGAAACTCTGCACAGCTGAGGCTGGGAACGTACCCATACTGCCTGGCCCAGGTGTCATCTTATCTGAGTCGTAGCTCAAGCGGAACAACACTGAAACCTTGAGAATTTTTAGCAATTATCACCTGGGACTGTGGCGAGGACGGAAATTTACGGATGACTAAAGCCAATCATCTTGCAACCCTATAAATGGTGGTCCTGAGTGAGACCCTTTGAGCTCTCCAGGACCGCAGCAGGATGCACCCAGCATCTCCCTCGGAGTGGGACGCCTCTCAGAGCTCGCGACCGCTCGGGTCTGCGATATTTGGAAGCCCACCATCTGATGGGACCTGGGCTCAAACTCTTCACTCCTCGAGGCTCAATGCTCGCCCGTTGAGAAATGCCGAGATGTTTTATGTGAATATTTCTTCACCGAACTCAAGGGGAATTTTTAACAGGTATCTTTTGTACATTTATATATATATATATTTCTGTCTCTGTGTGTGTGAACTAATAGTAAGCATAATCTGTAATTAAGTCGTGATTGTAGTAGATTGTAGTAGATTCTACTTCATAAATATTAAATTAATAAGTGCTGTGAAAGTTTGTAATGATTAGTTAATGATTAAGTACTGCTAAAATTGTGCATGAACCCTAGGCTGCTGCTAAACACATATAATACCTAAGATGTAAATCCTTAGACATAACATGATTTTTCTTTATATGTTTCATCTGTGTAGTAAGTAATAGAGTGGGCCTTGCCATCAAACTCTGTTAAGTTGCACCTTTATAGGTGCAATGCTTTTGACAGTGATTCTTTAAGCGGCCCCTAAACCACTCATTCGCGACAGGATGTAGGCACCTGAAAGTGAAAGGAGGATTTGCTACCACTAATTTGTCCTGTGGGGTCACACGAGGACACTACTGGTGACAAATGGTATAATAGTTATCAAAGAGATTCCCCAATTACTGTGATCCCACTGCCTGGCTGAAGAAAGATGGATGAATACTGGCTGTTCTTACACATTTCTGCCTGTTAAACTAACACAACCTAGCATGTTAACTATCACATTTCTTCCTCCTGATTTATTTATCAATAGAATTGTGGTTGAAAACCAAAATTAAAAGTGAAGAAAACACCATACTCTAAGTCTTAGAGGATCCCGGTAAATGTTGCAGGAAACCTCCCATAGACTTGATGCCAGATGTAAAAGTATAGTGAGCTACACTGTTCACTTGAAAGCCAGGCAGACAATTTTGGGAATGCACAGTGTAGCTAGGACAATATTGCTGTAGCAGCCATGGCACGTCCTTACTTTTTGATTATTTACAGGGTGATCCTAACATTGCTATAGTTTGGGGGATTTTTAACACAGATTAAATCTGTGCTGCAAGTGAAATTAAAAGTATAAACCAGCAGGCAGGTAGCAGAGAAGAACCAGCAGTTGGGGCTTCACCGCGGGCTGTGCAAACCTGCTGAGGACACTGAGACCTTTCTGAGATTCTTAATCTGCGCTGAGTCCTGCAACATAGCATCCTCATCGCTACTGGTATCTAGATCAGGTAATTTCAACCTGGCGTGGGTACACCCTCCTATGCAATGGTCACACCTCTGTTTTGTGGAGTACATCCGTAGCTCCGCGAATGCTTTAGATTGTCCAAGCCCTGTTCACACACAGCTTTTTACTAAGATTTGTACGGGCAGATCAGGTGGATCTAAAGAATAGGCTTAAGCCCCTAATTCTTTAGTGGACTTTGTACCTTCTCCATTCGCCAGTTTGACAGATGTGTCTGGAAGAGGGCTTGTGGAAGGATCCTGAAAGCAGGTCTGGGGTTGGAAGCTCCAGATTAACATAACACCTACATTTCTAGTTCGATATTCCAGGCCATTTGACAGCACCAAGACACACAAGCCACCTATAGCACTTGGAACAACTATGCTCTGTAATTTTTTGTCCTCATTTTAGATCAATCTAGCAATAATAAACTGATTCTTATGGTTCCTGGCAGCCTGCCCCAGTATGAGAAGTATTCTCTCCCTTGTTTAAACGAAGGATCATTCAGCCAGACTTCTTCTCTAGCTCTGGGAGGTTTGGACTGCGGTGACTTCTTGCTCTCAGCCATCCCCACATCGTGTTATTTATTTGTGGCATTTTGCATAAGAGCTCCTATGCAAATTATAGCTTGGAGCCTTTGTCCGATGGATAGCGAGAGCTGCAGTGTGCCATTCCCCCAGTGGCAAGCCTGCTTTGGTGTCACTTAATAAATCACCATTCCAAACACAAGAGAAAAAATATAAGTATGTTTGAAATTTAAAATTGGATCTTTTCTGTCATTCTTCTCTCATCACAAATAAACCAAAAAGAAAAGAAAGACGCTTGTGGTACTAGAAGCCTTTGGATTGTTATAACTACTAACCAAAGCCTCCAATAAGCTGCCAACCAGACTACTTTCCTCAAGCTTATTATTCCATTTGTTTCTGCCATTTAGCTCCTCAACTGTAATATTTCCATGCAAACAGCATGGTGTGCCCAAAATATCTTATCTTACATTAGAGAGAAAACAAAACTTTTCAGGGAGGACACTCTATCTCTTTTCCCCCATACGGCTGCAACTATGCAAAACCAAAATGGTTTTTCTCTTGGCAGGCAGGCAGGATTCCTAATGAGCCAACACACAGAAAACAGATAAAATTAAGAGACAAACACCAGGAGCCTGTTTTACCCTCTTTCTTTTCCAATCATGCTTTGTCCAGCTCTTACATTGCCATTATTAACTACAGCTGACAGATCTTTAGAAATTACATTTCAACCAATGTCATTGGCTGACGAGCCCCGCACATTGATGCAAATTTAACACTTCTCCCCCATATTCATGGCCATCAAGAATTTTTATTTYGTCCATATCTCTGCTCTAATTTCCTCCTAACTTTGCCTAGTACTTTTTGATTCTTTTTATCTGACAGCTTCTTTTCTCTCTCTTTTCCATAACATGCTTCATGTTGTTTCACACTGTCTTTGTACTTTCCCCAGGCTTCTCCTCCACTTGCTACGTCCTGTTTCTTGGACGTCTCTTTCCCCATGCCTTCCCTTCACACCCTTTATTTTTACACCCTCATACGAGTCCATAATAATTCCTCAGTGCGAGAATGATACAGCTGGAAAAACCCACAGGGGGCAAATACTGCATCTCAGATTCCCCACTGCTCTGGAACYGGCGATTTTGAGTTGATGCATCCTGCACAAATGGATGGACACTGTTAGTTAAATAGATCGATCCTGCCAGCTGATAGATATCCTTTTATATCCTATTTACTTTTCTCACAAGTGTAGAGTTAACACATAGAGGGGGTGAAAGGGAGGAGGGCTGTGTTGGCTTTCTCCATGGGATCAACTCAGAACCTGTAGAGCAAGTGAAGATAAAGAGAACGTGGTGGGGTACTGGAATATGCGGGCTTAAACTAACACAACGTATACCTCTTTGTGGCTCCCTCTGCCTACGTGTTCAACAGTCCCACTGAGGCTCTATACATGAGTAAAGCACGTATATGATAGCCCATTAGTAATGTTTAATATATAATTTTGCTTTTTTTTTTACCCAGGAAAAATTTTTAGTATTTTATCAGCTTTCAGTTCTGCTGTCTTCTAACAAGCCTTTTTGGGGATTTTTTTTTTTTTCTGAGCTGGTTTTGGTGGTGAGTAGGAGTGAAGAAAGAAATTCAATAAGCCTGCAGGCAATTGCTGTACTGGCAATGTGCATTGCTTTTCATTTTGGAATTGGCATGAAGGCCCTCCAAGTAACACAAGCTCTCCTTTTTGACAGAATTGACAGATAAATTATATAACAAGATGCAGTCGGATAGTTTTGGGGGTGATGAGGATTGAGTGAAGTCAAAATGGAAAGTTCATTTCACATCAGGGGTATTCCTTCACTGTACTATTAAAATAAAGCACCTTTGATCCAAAAGGCTCCTGTGGCACTTCACAACGTGTAGCCAAGATTTGAAATGACGTGGCTGTCTAAATTAGGTTCCTCAATCTATAGTTGGACATACCAGTAACAACTCGATAATCACGAGTGTTTGACCTCTCACAAATTCTGCTACTTGCCAGGCAGGGACACTGCAAATTATTAGTACCTTCAAGCTGTGCAAGTAATTTTAGCTGAAACTGTATATTCTTTGAAAACACTGATTGAATTTGTACAAGAAACTAATAAGCACCCATGTTGAAAGCCAAAATAGATGAGTATCCTTGTTTCTTCTAACTTAATTTGAACCTCCTGGAGCCCCACAGAAATTCTCTGACATTTCCCATTCCTGGTAACACTTGCTTTATATTCAAATCATACAACATATTGGACTATATTTTTTGTACGAATAATTTCTAATAAATGCTTTCAAAGCTTTGGAAGCTGCCTGCCCTGAGTGAGTTTCAGATCCTTTGGGGAGATTTAGAAGGCGGTATGAAGTGAGGAATGGAGAGGAAAAGAAATTGAAATAAGCCTTTTTCTACATACACAGTAAGAAAGGCATAGCACTGAACAAATAGTCCTAGTCAGGTCAAAAATAAACCTGCAGAAAAGAAATAAACAGGTTGCGCTCTATTCTATATACTGCTCAAACCTCAAAATTTCCTGTATTACAAACAAAAATTCTTTGTTCCTTTCCAAAAGTCATTAGGAAAAAGGTTTTTACATCAAGGAAATCATACAACACAAAGTTCATGTAAGTGAGAAGGATGAACTGCAGTTGTATGTAGGATAAACTCTTATGTCCAAATGTCATCACCTTTTTGCCTCTTCAAAAATACATCAATCTTGCATCAGGGGAGGAAAAATCCTCCTTAAAGCAGTAGAAATAGGGGAAGAAAACTCAATTTAACTATCATCTGAATAATTATTATGAAATAACACATTGCATTTCTGTAGCCCCTACTGTACAAGGATATGAAAACATACTGAAATAATTAACATCCCAATACTCCAAAAAGGTACTTTGACTTCTAATTCCTAAATGCAGACACAAAGATTGCGTGTTTCTTTTTTGTGAGATTAAACAAGAAATCTGTGTCCAAGCCACGTGTAGAATCTTAATACTTCCACAACCAGCCTCATTGTTCAATCACAAGGTTGATACCTCTACACATTCAATAAATGGCTCTTTGGCACAGCACAATTTTTCCTTAAAAACCATAACCTCTGATCACTGAGGGACAACAATTAAGCGTTCTCAACATGGGTATAAAAAGACAGTTGTCCTAAATAGCTGTTTCCATATACCCTGCCGATGGTCACCATTAGAGGAATATAATCTGCACCTCCTAAAAACTCACATAGTGCAGGTCCAGCCCGCGGCCGTTTCAGCCAAGCCAGCCATAGCTGAGCAGCACAGCCAGCACCCTTCCACACCTCTATTGCAGCATGTGCAAGCTCTCACGAGTATCCATTTATTTTTTTTARTGACAAATTGTTCCATGTACATTGGATGTTCACTGCAACAAGAAGCTCAACCTACTGAAACAAGCTTAAACTTTTATGTTGTTTCCATCAAAATTTCTCTTCCTGGCTAACTTAGTATATTCAAGGTTGGTTAGCTCCAGGAAGACAAGCTCCAATATTGATCACACTCATCTAATTCATACACTTTTTCAAACTCCTTAACCTATGGAATATGTTTATACTGCATTATGATTTTACCTGATACTGAAGTTCAAATTTGCCCAGTGGCCATAATGCATGTATGAATGCAAACCCTCACATAGAAGATATTTTGGGACACAGTGGATGGAAAAGTTTAGTCCGTACCATCAGCACAGTGTGGATGGGTGACGTGCTGTGCCTGGTCTAGTCTGCTACCCTGTAGCCTACTCTTTTACAAGGGGAGATAGGGATTGTACACAGCCTGAGGTCAAAATGCCCTCCTGTCACTGAGGATGCACCGAGAAAGAAACAAATATAGTACTTATGAAGATGTGCGTGGACTGGAGTCAAGGAAGATGCTGATGTAGCTTACTCCCTAGCCCAGGCTCCTAAGAAACCATAGCCATCCTCTACTTGAACAACTTGATGTCACAATCTTTGGATAGCTATAAATCAACGGCGGTTTTGCTCTTTGCAAAGCATTGCTCTTTCTCATACAAAATGAAAATATTCATTAGGAGGCTTGCAGTTTTGTATTTTCACATCTTTAAATTATAGTTTATTTTATCAGGACTGCATTATACAAGTAAAGAAGAAAGTTATTTTGCAGCCCATCAACTGGCTGCTCAGTCATGGTAATGAATTAGTTTCACAACTCTGCCCCTGTTGCCAGCTGTCATCCTTTCTAAGAATTCTGAATTAATGAATGCAGCTGCAGGGAGCTCACATGCATCTCCTGTACAGTTTATTCTCAGTTCTAACCACCATACTGTGCTGTTACCCACTGGCCTCAGAACTCTTTGCTGCACTATTTTGCTATAAGGAAATAGGTATCCATCTGTTGCCATCTTGTTTATTTACAAAGATAGTACATACACCAAATCCTCTGCTGACAGCTACAAAAGGATCAAGGAAAGCTAAGTCCGCTTTTCAGCAACACTGTGCTCCAAGAGCTTTCCACTGACCTCTGCTCCATTCGCTTATTCCTGGTTCTGACTTACAATTCCAGCAGTCAAGTGCTTTTTGTTGGCATAGCACAGTCTCAGGCCATAAAACCTAGTGATGACTTGGAGTAGAGAATAATCTGTCTGCCTTTCCAAGCTGCTGGTGGGATTTTGTTTAAACCTTTATGTTAATGTACAGCTCACAGGCATCTGATTTGGCTTTCCTCTTGGATAGTAAAGGTTACTAATTAATTACCAGATAATTGCAGGGAAGATTAGAGTTCCTCACACCATTCTTCCACTTGTACACGCTATAAAAGGAGCCCATTACCAGAAGCAGCACTGTTCCCCTTACCACTACACTCCTCTTTTAATTAAAAATCCTTGAATGGCTTTTTCAGGCTTAATTTCTGATGGCATTTCTACAATAAGAATTGAGAAGACATTTATTGAACCTATTAAAAATTTTATTAAAAAAGTGACAAACAACAACACGTCTTCTCTAAATAAGATTAGAAATGAAACATTTTAACCCCCAGAGAATCATAGCTTTACACGTTACACTTGTTTACAGAGAAAACGACAATCTGTTTTCTACAAAAGAAGGAAAACTTGACAATATAACATTGTAACTGCTCGACAAATTGACTGAAAAAATAAACCAACTTCRTTCAGAAAGAGTCCTTGCAGCAGGGGAAATACAAGATTTCCCCATCTTCCACCTTTCTTCCCTTCCTCCCTTCCAAAAAAAGGAGAGAGGGAAGTCTTAAAATGGTCTTCCTCTCCCCTTTCCACAGGCTTTTTTTAGCAGTTACTACAAATATTTTTGTAAAAGCAAAGCCAAAACCAGAGGCACAAAGTAGATCCTATCTTCACCTAATTTAAAGAGGAGAACAACTGTTCTTGGATGTTTATAAAATATTGCAACTAATGATATTGTTAAAGCTTAGTCAATGGAAAGTTACAATGGAATTTGCAATTGTCATGCTTGAAATAAGTTTCATCTACTGCCAACCTATTGCAAACTCAAGCTCTGGCCAGCTTCGTCCTTCGGCTGAGATGATGTTTTGCATTCCCTCTTCTGCTCTCTCCTCCCTGTGTAATTCAATCACAACTCAGTCATTTTGTGAAGACCTCCTAGATTCACTGTGCGAGGAGGAGTGTGTTATCAATACCTACGGCAACAAGCTTTGCTGAGGACACATTTAGCCATACGGAAGAGCTGTTCAGCAAGCATCAGCAGGGGTAGGGCAAAGCGTTGTTACAGTACTGTCATGTGCATCCCATGAAAGGGCTCATACTTTGATATTTAGGTTCAACAAAGCTTTCCTCTCTGACTAGCAGTGCTAGCACATACAKAAAAAAAATATGGGACTAAATTCTTACTGGGCCACTGAATGCACACAGCAGATTTACTTCACCAGGAGTCACCTGGAACTAAAGCCCTTCACAACCTACAGGATGCCAACATTTTGAATGAGGCATTCCCCTTTCACCCATCAAAACCAGGCAAGATCTACGCATGTTTGCATCATGAATGTTAAGAACTTCAGATTTCAAAATAAAAGCTTTAAACCATACACAGCTCATTAGTCAGACCTTTTGAAAGACCTTTTCCCCCACTGAAACAAAAAGCTCTACTCCAGAAAGTTTCCAACACTGGGCAAGATTAAAAGTGAGTTTTAGAACAGGAAGATTTCTGCAGCATGAACACACAGGTCAACTGAAATTATTCTGCATGTAGATGTTAGGTTTCATAAAAAGTGTAGGCTACACATGCCTTCGCTCTACCAAGCTGCTTCTGTGACAAACAAACAGAAACATGGAAGTGCAGAAAAAGATTTTGGTTTGGCCAAATGTTCAGTGGGGATCCATTTGCTTGTACCATCCACTTAATTTTTTTTAAATGCGACATTTGCAATAGATAATAAATAACTATAATTCCCTGCTTCCAAACTCAGACAGCTCTGAGAGCAATAGCATCCTTCAGTACAAACAAATCTAACAGAACTGACATTTTAAATTTTGCAAACTGTGATCCAAAATGCTTCAGAACACCATTATGCTAAAAAGCCCCTATACAACATAATTAAGTATCTAACTATTTAAGTTAGAGAGAGGCACAGACTGTTAAAATTAGCCAATTTTATTCAAATACTGTTAGATGGAACACATAATTACCTTTTCTCAAAAAAGTTACATATTTATGTTTTTTTTAGTCAAGTGAAAACCGATTTCCCCCCCCCTCTGCAGAAGTATTTCAATAGAAGCCAGAGTCTTGAGTAGCCCAGTTAGGTGCCTAAAAAAATGAATAAATAAGGATTAGTAGAAAATAAATTACTACATTATCTGTTGGTTACTGAAATTTACCAGAAATGATTAAAATAATTTGTAATACTGATACATGGCTATGAAGTGGGAGTATTGTTAATTAGTGAAGGATACCCTGTAAGTTTAAAGCAAGTGTTGATAATTACAGCAAGTATTTCTGCTATAAGTTGTACAGACTGAGTCCTCCAAGCTAGTAGTTTCAAAAAGAAAAAGTTCTAGAAGATTCCAAAATAAATATAAAAGTAATTTGGCAGCTATATTTTTTAAAAGAAAATATCACATAAGTTTCACGTGACTTCCCTTTAATGGAATAAACTAATGCACCACTGCTTGTCCAACTTCCATCAATACTTCAGCCAAGCAGTAAGGAACCCAAATAAAACTTTTAATATTTTTTAAGTTCTTTTAAAGTGTGGTTTGGTTTTTTTTTTTTGTTTTATGTAAGTATGTATGGCTGAATCCTTAGTGGACCTCAGAGTCATCCACCTTACACTGCTCTTCTCCCTCACAAAGCTTCCCGTATTGTAAGGTGGACCATATGATCTTGCCAACTTTCTTATTTTCACTGGTTCTACTTAACCCTCTGGGTGACCTAATTATATTCTCTAGTATTTCATGAAATGGATTTAACAGGTAGGGTTTTGCACAACTCCTACTTCATGTTCCAGTCTCAAGCATCATTCATTCTTCTCTCAGTACTATATATACACACACACACTTGCAGATACTTTAAGTACAACCCACTTGAAAAAAGTAATATAACTACTTTCATAAATGTCACCCTTCAAAATGAGCCCTTTTTAGGTGGTGAAGGAGACCCCTTAAAGGAAGTAGAGAATCAAATGATGACAGAAACACAGTTACGCAACAACAACAAAAAAAAGGAATACCTAGTGATGAGGAGAGAGGTGGGAAGAAAACAAGAATCACTTTCTAATGCTCTAATGTAGGTCAGATTAGAATCACTGTCTAACGCATAAGAAAATAAACCTTTTCCTAAATTGGAAAATTCCTAGTGTGAAAACTAGAAGTAGGTACATCTGATGAATTAAGGAACAGGTTAAGAATGATACTTAAATATATGTCACAAAAAAGATAGCAGGAATTTAGAAAAATGTAACTTATACCAACCTCAGATCTACCACTCTGATTCAATTTCTTCTCAATGTTCATAGCCAACATTTGACTGCGAAAAGACAGGCTTTTGGTCTTTTCAATCACTTGTTGATAAGGTGAGACTGCATTATTGCCCATGACTACATGGCCCTAAAACACAGCAAAGATACAGCAAATTTAACAACCACTCAGAACGCATAAGCCTTTAGTTTAACGCTCTGCTTTCAGAGCTTTCACAGATCATCTTACACACAGGATCAAAACAGAATAAATGAAGTCCACTACACTTTATGGGCAAAGAAAAACAAACAGCAGAAGTTAGAACTTGCTGTTCCTGAATAAAGTAAAAGAAACTTAATGAAAAATTCAAATTCACTTGGATCTGTCTGTACAGCCTTACCAGCTTTGAATCCAATTTGGCATCTAATCGTGCATTTCGGATTAGATTGACAATCCATCTTTCCGCTTCTTCAGGAGTCATGTTTAGTTTATCTGCCAACATGCTAAAAGATAACAGACTTATGAAAAGGTGAAATAGAAACCCTCTGATGTTGGTAAACATGACTAGGGACTATGGAATACAAGTTAAACCAACACAAAATTTGGCACAGCCCAAGACTTGTATTCAACAAATACCACATTATCTGGGAAGCATACTTTCATTTGACTGAAATGACTTTAAAGCTTACATACATGCACTCTGCACATCTCCCACCCCACTGCTTTACACTGGGACATTGTGAATAAGGAATTCACATCCTGAAGTATGTACTTCCTTGTTCTGAATTACACCATCTTGCACTTAAATCTTGACCTGCACAATTTTTACATATTCCTATTAAACGTTGCCTACACGAACATTCTTTGGAAGACTGTCAATAAAGTAATCTCACCACAACACAAAACAGCAACCTCTTTATAAAGAGAACAGTTGAATGGCTTTTATTCTTATTTAAATCCAGCCTGCAGTCAAGAAAGTTTAGACTAATTAGTCCAGGAATGTGTTTAGCAACAAACTTCATTCTGAAGTTTCAAGAACAAGAGCCATGAGACAGAGTATTGTATAGGACATGTGACACATACACTATGCTCAAACTTCTTGCAGTTTCAAGGAGGGATGGTGGGGGATGACAGAAAAAGGAGAATTCTTAATGAAACAAGCACTCTTGTCCAGGAATAATTCCTTCTGACGGCATTTCCTGTGGCTTTGCAGCCAACTCCTTTAGCTTCCTGCTGGCAGTTGGCTCATACAGGACATTTGTAACGCTCAATTCTTCCATCAGCTTTCAGACTAMGGTAACAAACATGAGGTAAGGGCTACAGACATGACCAAAGCGCCAGCTGGCTACGCTGAGTTGCACAAGAGGTCAATTTCTCAGCATTTTACAGGATCTTGCTTAAATATATTTTTCTCCACCTGAAAAAGTGATTTTCCTCTTGACAATTATTAGTGTCAAGCAAATACTTTATAATTTATCAATTTTTAGCTCGTCTACCTGGCTAAACTATCTATATACTCTTCTTTATACAGTCTTCCCTCCTGTATGTTCTTTATCTCTCACCCTTCTCCCAACTATAAAAGTAAAATCCATTTTTTGTCCCAGATGAACATGAAGTGAGCTTAATAGGAAAAAAAACAAAGTAATTTAAAATACTGGACTTACACTGAACTCACTTCAGCGAAATGACACAGGAAAAAAATGGGTAACAAAGTATCTGGAGTTTGGCAAAGTAAGGGGAAGTAAAATCCAACCATAGTTGCTACTATTTCACTAGAACTGTTAATCTGTGGTTGAATCAGCAATTGTAGAGAGTTAAGGCAGAGAAGTTGAGAACAGAAGATATCAGGATGTAAATTTTTGTGGAGTTTTCAGTCATCTGGCAGAATAAGACAGATATTTCAATAGGAAGAAGTTACCAATTGCTTTACTACCTCTGAATCAGTGATGTTAAGCGCCTGACTTGAAACTAAAGAAATTTCAAACTGAAAGAACATGGGGTGGGGGGTGTATGTGTGTGTGTGTTAGGGGAATTCTCGTATTTCTCTTTTGGAAGCATCAGTAGAATTCAGATAAAATAACTCCTCCTCCAGATGACCGCAGGAATGGCTACTGCCACTACACTGAGGATTAAGCAACCTACCTGTGGGATTAAAGTGTGGAACTTCCATCCTTAGAGATAGACAAGAATCAACTAGACAAGGCCTTAAGTAGCAAAATGGAACACTGCAGTGGGTCCCGCTCAGAGTTGTAATAGGGTGCACAGGATTAAACCAGATGACTTCCAGAGGTCCCTTCCAACCTGCACCTGTATTTTGCTTTTTCCTTAACCCAAARTCCCTGTGTACTTGGAGGGGAAGAGGGCACAGACTTCTAGAGAGTCATTCCAAGACAGAAATATGAAGTGCTTTATATCACCTAGCAGATAATTCTACCTTTTCCTATTATGTCTAAATTTTACTAGATTAGCTTCTTCAGAGGGACCTTTTTTTAAATTAAAAAATTGTTATATGAACAAACATATAGCGTACAYGCAGCTACATGACAGAAATAACACACCTCCATACAGGCACTTCTTCCTGCACATGCATTTAGAAAACTTACAAATCATAGAATGAAAATGACAGGGTAAAGACGGATCTAAAAACCTATTTTATCTCAACTTTCAGCTTTGAGATTTACATGGATTTAAAATTTTAATGTAAAATAACTGAAGTTATCAAGTAACAACTATCTTTCAGTGAAATAAAGATATCTGTATTAAAAAACCTAAAACTTTAATCACACCTTTGACGCAAAAGATGACCTTATTCCAGCACTTGTGGCAACTGGATTCCATTTTAGGGTCTCCCTGAGGCTACACTGACCCAGCCAGCACCACCCAAAGTGCCTGGATGTATAACATGGAGGAGGTACTTGCCTGGTAAAACACAGACGGCCAAAAAAGCATTCTCCATCCTTCCAGAGAAAATGGACTGAAGATCTATCCTGATTACATTTATGTAACAACCAACACTATTCTCCTATTGCACTGTTAAAACAGCTATCTAATACTCTGAAGAGATACAAACGACAGCTTAGCCCCACACATGTTTACCAGTTCAAGTAATAGTAACACATTCAGATTTACAAATCCATATTAAACACCATTAATACTAAGGAATGGAAGCAAGAGAAATTGTATTCTAGATTACCACTATTTATAAAGGTCCCCACTATGATCCAATAAAAATTAGTGAATTATAATGAAATAATTTTATTAATATTTAAAGAATACTGTCTACCATTTCAAGTTACAGGTGATTTCAAAGGGTAGTTACCCAACGGTAGTTTCAAAAATAGTTCTTTAGATTATTTCTGTCCCTCTGTTTTATAAAGGAGATTTACTTATTTGGGTCATGCTAGGGCAAGCATTATTTAATTTTTCCTTTGCTTAAAAGACAATTTTACTGAATTCCACACATCTTCATATATAAACAAGCCTATCTTGTATGCACACAGAAGAAAAATATATATAAGAATGAAGCATATTCAGCTCTTCAATTAAATACAGGCAAATACTAACCAAAACACATTCTGAATTAATTTCATCATTACTCCCTACTAAACATGGTATTTCAAACAGTAAACTAATTGCAGAATGATTTTAAGTTACAACTGATAAAGCAACTACATCCTTTGGAAAAATGTCAGCTGTCTAACAGATGTAAGTAGTTAAAAAAATTAAATGAGCCATCTATTTTCCATTTAACATCAGGAATAGCAGATTTCCCACTAATTGTTTTCAAATTTGTTCTGAATAGTTAAACAGTACTTATCAAGCACTGTGGTATAACCAACTAGTTTTCAACTCCAGGAATAGCAGTGGAAATCACTTGTGGACAAAGAAATGCAAGAACTATGCCTCAGTCAAATGTTTAATCAAAATCATTTCGACTGGCTAATTTCTTCAAAAGCAAGTCTGAAATGCACTAAGAAACACTTACGCACCTCACTTAAGCCCAAATCTAATGATTGTTACAGCTTGCGCAGAAATTTAAGGCTTATGTCCATCATTTAAAACACAATGACCTACTGAAAAGAATCTCTTAACTGACCATTGATTCCACATGCAATTACCTGAAGTGATACATGGTACGAATATCCACGTCAATCTGAAATATGTCTCGACCCAAAGTCTATCACTTGCCTCAGAACACACTATAACATTTAAAAAATAAAGACACTGCTACCTATATTTATGAATCACTTGCACATAACAAGGAGAGCCAACTACAATATTTTCTATCATACCTGAAGTTGAAATACCACACATGGCACAAAAAAACATGAACTGTAAAATAAGTAATAAACACTAAATAAATGACAACCACCTACCATAAACCTTGATTTTTTAAAAAAAGCTTGCTATTTTTGCCACAATGAATCACTGACATGTTACCTGCAGTTTATCAGTATCTTTTGACAGGGAGACTTGAAGCATATTTAAGATACATCCTCTGGACTCTTTGCTTACTGACTGGAGCCAGATCAGAGAAGCAGACTTCTTAGAAAGACATCTACTCTTTAGTTAAAAAAAGGTTAAACATCTAGTTTCATTGAAAACTTGTGCTTGAATATGTGCAGTATTCACAGTACTAGAAATCATTTATAGGAAATAGCAAGACACTTTCATATTCCCCAGAAATTCATCCCTAAGAGAACTATATTTAGTTTTTCCTTCCAAATACTTATTCAAAACCCCTTTATCCCTAAGTGTGCAGTACTCTGCTTAATACTCTACTACTTAGATAATGTTCATTTTTATAAGGGGGTTAATACTTTAAATATGGAAAAGTTTTGTTCACAGCACCTGGTTCAAGTTCACTATTATGACTATACTTAAAACAATACACCACAGCTGATTAAAATGCTCAAATTCACTGTTTGCCTTTTACATTGAAGTCATTCACTATTTTAAGCTGATAGAAAGGATAAGAAAGATATTCTCCAAATGGATTGAAGACAAACGTGTTACCCAGTGAACAGAGATTAAAAGTAATAAGAATCTTTGTCCTTTCTCCAACTATACCTATCCATGAAAAAAAGCAATCCTTTCAATAAGCTTGCAAAACTAAGACAATTTTCTCTCAAGTCCTTTTGTTTTGAAATCAAGCAGCGTTAAATTGCTTCCTCAGAGGACCAGATGCACACATTTGCTCTCGATGCAAGCTGGTAACAAGACTCCATCAAACTTGATCGATTTAACAGCCTTGGCTTCTGCTGTCTCAAGGATCTCTGCACTGGTCTTTACCATTGAGATTTTTATAGCATTCAGAGTTTTTCACTTTTTTCCCTTTTAATTTAAGGGATGTGGAAATATAGGGTATGGGGTCAAAGGCCAAGTGGAAAGGGATCTCAAGCATGCATAACAACATCTTCCTGCTTAGTTTTTACAATAGAGGCATCAGAGCTGATCCATTTGAAAAGTCTGCTTTTACAAAATTGAGTAAATGACAGACATCCTTGCTAATAAGAACATCATTTTCTTACAGCCAGATCACTCGCTTTGTGCCACAGGGAATTAGATCTATGGTCTTCTATTTAATTAATGAAAAAAACAATACAATTCTAATAATTTTCAAAGAACGTATCTATAAGACAGACATGGGTATCTGTATCTACAAAATATAAATAAATTTAAGCAATTGCTGTATTTGCAATTTGTATTTACTTAATATTGCCGTTCTGTATCAATATGTGTGGAATTCAGCTTCAAATTAAGACACCTGGACTTCGGTGGACTGGGTATGAAAGTTTCCATTAAATCCAGTAGAGATCTAACTTACATCATGGGAAAGCACTGTTTGAGGGGGCTGGGGGTGGTAGAGAGAAGTTGTTTTAAAGTTAACCACAAGAATTCAACTTCAAAATATGATTGTTGCAATTTAAGTATATCACATTAGAACTATAAAACTAGAGAGACAACTATCCAATCAGATTTTAGTTAGTGATTTTTATCTTATCTGATGACTGAGTATTTTACTACTGAAGTTTACACTGTCTGTCAAACYGTCATCCATGACTGATTTTTCTGAACTGCCATATTAAGTAGTTAACTTACCCAATGCTGATACATTGATGGATGCGACAAAAAGTCTCAAATATAAAGAGACGGGCATTCTCAATGAAGTCCTCAAGGCATGCCACCAAGAAGAAATCATTCACAAGCACCTGCAAGTGTAAGGAGAAAGGGAACACTGAGAACAAACATGGAAGTAGTAATTTACTGGTAGACACAGTCAATAAGTAAAATCAATGAACAGTTCATCTAAAACAGTTCTTGGTATATTCCAAGATGTGGAGAAAAGCTACAGATTTAGCAGAAATTTTCATTGTTCTGCAGTTTGCTAAATTAAAATTGCATGTTAATATGATCATTGATGTCTGACTCAAGAAGAGAACAGGGTCCACTGCTATCATAATTCTACCGACGATCCCTCCACCACATAAAATTAACTCCCCTCTCACATTCTAGGATTCTTCTCTCACTCTGCAATTTGATCAGCATTCTCCTTACCCTGCAAAGCAGCTTACTTAGTAGTGCAAGTGTGCCTATAAAGTTCAGATTACAGGACCACCAGCCCTATGCAGTGAAGATGATTATAAGCGTTCTGATTTACCCAATTAGGCGACTAATACTAATGAAAGGAAAGCCAAGCCAGAGGTTGTAAGAATTAGTACTAATGTTCAGCTATTAGAAATACTAACTTTTACACTAGTCAACCCAAGTGTTAGGTATCTTCAACTGTTCATAGTAGATTAACTAAGAATTTTCCAAGAATATGTATTTAACTATCCTAATGTTATTTCACATTATTTTTCACCACTAAAATTCCAGGATACATTATCTTTCAAAACAAAAGGCAAATCCAAGCTTTTCTTGAAGCACTTCTCAAACACTAATGGAAAAGCTGAAGTTCAGCCAAATGCATGATTACCTATTCACTTCTTGTTCTAGAACTGCTTAAATATAATTTTAAAGCTATATCCTTTCCACACCCGTGAATTAAAGCTCATCAGAAAACACTGGCAATGGAATCAAACACCACTTCAAACAAGTTAGCTGGCCACTGTGAATTTTAGAGTTCTTTACTTAAAGGAAGAAAAGTCTTATGTTATAAGCCTTACTGTTTCACACTCTCTCAGCTTCTTCTGTGCACCATCGAAATCGAAATTAACGTACAAGCATTCCACAAACTCTGTGATAGGGTCCCTGTATGTGTAGGACTCCTGTCAAAAAAATTAGGAACAATATTAGAAATCGAGGCCACAAGGTTGCTTGAGTATTCCTTATATTCTTCAAACAAAATTTAATACTGGAAACAAGTCCATACCTCCTCCCCCAGCAACAGTCTGGTTAAAAAACCAGAAGTGTAGTCTCACCTTCAGCATTTAGTGCTGCAATCTTTGGGTTAGGAAAATGTCAGAGACTACAGCTGGTTCTGTATCAAACATCCAGATTTCTTAAAATATGGTAGAACAGATAGCCTTCTTAAATTCTGATTTCAAAGATTAGTCCAATACCAAATCCTTCATACTTCAAATTGAATGATCATACGATTTACACAGACAACATAGCTAACACAAATAATGCTACTTTCTATATACAAAATACTTAAATTTATTTCGGCATTACAGGAATTACTCAACTTTCTCAATTACCAGGCAGGAACAACACTAGATCTATATACATCTGTGTAAATTAAGACATAATTAAACATCCTCTGATACATCTCTAATGCACAGTTTAAGACAGTGTAACTCAGTATCTGTCAATATCTGCTCTAGCATACAGTAAGATCAGCAGATTAAGGGAACTACTAAGACATTTTTTTTTTTCCTGGACCAAAGTTATTTTTCCTTCCCCAAGGAACTGTATTTACAGCCTCATTATTTAGGTTTAAAATTCAGTTTTATAGGTAAAGGCTTTTTTACATCAAAATTGTACTTGTTAACCATGTAATTAACATCCACTATCTAAAAGTCTTGGATCGATCACTTTTTAAATTTAATAGAGAAGAACAACAAACTGCTTACCTATCAGTTCAATACTTGCAAAGATATTCCAACTATTAGCAATCTCTAATTGCTAGTACAGCAGCCTACTATATGACATTTGACAAATCACTTCATTCAATTTTTTTCCCCTATGTAGACAAGTTACTAGTTATCCTGTCTGATCCGCTTTCAAATCTATAAAACCTCTACCACTTCATGATTTAATATAACGAACCATACAGAGTAGAAGAGTACTAAGAAATAAGTATCTTATACTTCAAAACCGAAGCCAGAGTTGGTGTCTTCAAAAGGAACACCCCAGTGACCTTTCTTTTATTCATACCAATTGTACAAGATAAAACAAAAGCAAAAAAGTTGTAAAATGTGACTTTATTTCAAAATATTAGAAGTTCATATTACATTAGCAGTTCAATGCTAAAATCAGGTTTCAGCTTAAGATAAAAGGTGAGTCTTAACACTTCAACTAGTTTATAGCTTCTTATGATACTTCTTTTGTGAACACTAATGCTCAAAAACAGATTAAGATGTGCTTAAAATTTGATCTTTGCATTGATTGTGCTTTGCATAGGTAGTTATATCAATGCTTGAAGTGGATATAACTGATTGCTAGCCTGTAATAACTGCACTGTCACGTATATATCAGTTTATTATTCACAATATGTGTTATCATCATTAAACATGTTTGAAGCATTATGACTTGCATACAAGTTGCATGCTGATTTCAGAAAAAAAAAAATCTTTGCCATAACCCCTGATTGCTATCAAGCACAATTCTTTTATTGCTCTTGTCCATGCCTACATCCTCATACAACTGTGACAACAGAAGCATGCTCAAGAAAATGCACATGAACACAAAACAATGCACACAGTTCAGTGGTTTTGAAATGCAAACAAGATCCCTTATTCATACAACAATTCCTTGTAAGGATGGCTGAAAAAGAAGAATCAGATACAAAGCCATTCCACATATCTCACTGAATTTTCTGTATTTAATCATACAGAAAGAAAAGCAAAATTGAGTGCATATTCTATTTTACTCATTGCTTGCTGACATGAAAGGAGGAAAAAAATTATTCTGTCCTCTCACTGATAGACATGCATTTTACTTCACAGTGAAAAATTCAATGAGAGAAAGTGAGCACTAAAATATCTAAGTAGAAGTCCTAAACCAGGCATATTATTAGAAGAAAGTTTTTATGAATTCTCAGTAGAAAAGGACAGAAAGTATATTTCAGTCCTTACCTGCTGAATAACTTTGACTAGATCTTTCAGCACTTGTCTACGTTTTCGAACGTCCTTATTTGTTATGACTGCAGTCGTCAGATATCTGAGGATATGTGGGCACATTGTCTGAATTGCATTCAGATACCTAGAAAGAAAAAGTACAGATAAAGCTCAGATGATGCAATTTTGCGTCAAAACAGTATTAATGATACATAGCTTATGCACCTTTTAGGTAATACAATACCAGAGCTTATGACCGGCCATTTATTCAAATATAGATGGATGATTTATTTTTGTTAACCTTGTGATCATCTTTTTGCAACAGGGGAAGGAGGGAGGGAAGCAAGGGGAAAAGAAGGTAGCAGTGCACTAGGGAGAGAAGAAAAGTGGCTAGCACTGCAGAAGAACAGTCCATATGCTAAGTTCAGGTCAACACTGGCCTAAGCTGTCAGCAACACTTATTTCACAAGAGGGGTTTGCACAGGCACACAGAACCATGGGAAGTCCTTTTCCATATTGTCATCCGAGCCTGCAACTTTCCTGTTCAACTTTCCAATAAATAAGCTCGTATTTAAAAATGAGAAGTATAAATTAAAATTAAAAAACAAACCAACACATACACTATGAAACAAAAAGGAGGCAAAAAAGCCCACTACAAATTACCAGTCTACTGGGATCATCATGCAAAACATTCAACTGTTTTTCTTTAGTACTATTCTCCTATTCTAATACATTACTTCCAACCAGGTACTAGGAGAGCAAAACCATAACTAATTTTTCAGTGTTAAGCTGGTCTAGACTCCTAGATCTACTTAAAAGAAGTCAGTCCTCTCACAAATGGCTATAGTGTTTCAATTTTCATTTTTTTTTCTCAGATTTTCCTCAAGAACCCTTCTTAAATAGGTTTTGTAAAATCAAAATAGAACAATACCTTCCCCTACAGCCCTAAAAGATGCGGTAGGAGTTGGTAATCTAGCAAACCCAGTTATTCTGTCCCCCCCAAGCACCAGAAAAGAGAGCCAGTTCTTCCTAATTCACCACYCCTTCTCCTACGGGGAATTATGGGGCAAGTATAACCATGAAGTTATGGGGAACTATAACCACGAAAAGCAGATTATACACAAAAATTCAAAAAAAAGGGTTGGAAAAAAAATATTCAAAGTGTTAATATCATTAGAACTTCTGAAACAGCTTCAGGCTTCGGGCTGAAAAATGTTTGATGAGCTTGCATATTCATCATCTGCCTTCATTCTGATTTAAAGACTCCAACATAGCACAGCACAACTTACTGTGGTTGATAGAGAAAAAGGTCAATGATATTGTCTCTCCCCTTAGGATGATTAAAAAACACGAACAAAGACCAGTGGATGAGCCATGTTCTTTGCTGAAGAGATTGCAGCGGAGAGCTGACAGACTAAAAGAGAACATAACATTGGTTTAAGTCAAATAAAACTCAGCAAGTTTGCATGAATGCTAGTGCATGGAAATCTGTAATTGTTAAAAAACTTGTGATTTTTCACTGGCTCCTTTTAGCTGTTACCACTCTCAGGTTGAGTTTGACCTCCAGCTTTTTAACCTGTCATCTGTTAAAAATAAATCTGCTGAAAATAACCAAAATAAATTTTCCAATATTATATTCCAAACCATTTGCCAAAATTCATATTCTGTTATGGCAAGAACATAGATTTTAGTTCTTCAAAGACCACCATACTAACAGAATTTATTACTTCCCCTTTTAATCCTGAATTTTGTTTCTTGTATTCCCTCTTCAGATGTGATCTGAGGAATAACTTGACTTCTCTAGCTTTTCAGTTTTTCTTCCTTTCTAAAAAAGCTCCCAAGAGCTTTTTTGCCATACACTCTCAGACAATGATGAAACATTATAATCACTTTCAGCCAAGAAATAAGAATATGACTATCTTCATTCAAACCAGCTGATAAGGCACAAATAAGGGTTCAGCTCTAAGTATCTGTATTAGCTCCAAATTTCAGCAGCACTTCAGACTGCAAAGCAACGTGTTGAGTATGAACTGACATAGCAAGTAATAATCACTCCAACTAGTATGACAACTAACTATCCTAAAAAAATCTTGGAGTCTAATGAATAAATAAAATTTAATAGTCTATTATAACCATATAGGTTCATAAAGGTGAGAAAACTAGAGAAGAAGTTATCTGCCACATAGATAAAGAACAATTTTGGGGAAAAAAAAACCAAACACAAAAACAAAACCCCAAAACAACCAAGAGACCAAACATCTTTTCAAGATTCTGGTTCAGGAGAGTAAAACTCTCACATTTCAGATATGACCATTGAAGTCCCATGAGCAGAGACGAAGACTGAGAGGTCCTTAATCACTTCAGTTGGTCTGAATTAGTACTGCAGGACCACTCTTTCCCTTCATGTTCTTGGTGCTCATCTGAACTCAGGAGCTGGTGAGGAAGTTGAATTGCCTGAAAACTATTTCCAAAAACAAGCTGTCTTGCATCTTCTGTCAGAAGTGTTATTTTCATGTGAGGAGAGTATAGATTAGTTACGTGCATTTTATACTTTACAGAAAATGAGTAGTGCAACTGTCTGAAATTTAAGCAGCAAACAATTTCACACAATGATACCTTGCCCTCAAACTCATCCTTGAGACTAGTTATTTTGTTTATTGGAAATACCTTAAAAGTTCTCAGCTACATTTTCAAATGTGATAAGAGGAAAGCAAGTAATCTGAAAAAGGAAGCTTCACTATTTCTTCACAAGCACCGTTCAACTCTCCCACTATTATTAGGAAAGTACGTAGTGAAAAGGTGGTACTCCTAAACAAGACTGCAAGTGATTCATAATAGAACTTGAAAGCTAACACCTCTAACTTCTCACCTTACTAACATGACCAAGACTTTACTTACATTATTATCTATTGTCTCCTTTAGTCTTGTGAGATCTTCCATGGCTGCATCCCAATTCTGCATCAGAATTTCAGATGCCAGTTTTCCCCACAGAGAACTCAAAGCATTTCTGTCTGTTGCTGGAACCTATTTTCAACAACAGTAAAGTAATACTCTTAGTATTTTATTATTATTATTAATAACATTATTAAATAATTTAAATTATTATTAATTAAATAACTTAGAACTCAAGACAGTAGATAACACCTTAAAAAAGCTAGTACTCAAAGTTCTTTCTGCTAATGCTGTGCCAAAAAGCATACTTCTTACAGAAATGTCCAGAAAAACTGCAACTTTGCAGTAGTGAATCTATTTCCTGGAAGGGTAGTCCTAAGGTCGTGCTGTGTTAGTTTTATACAGGAATGAATTACACTAGGTCACTCACAGTGTCAAATTCTGTTCTCAGATCAGTTACAACAGTTCTTTCATAGGTTATGTTTCATCACACAGAACTTTAAACAAATCTTCTCCCATCAGAATTAGCAACAAAAGTCCTATACCAAGCCATTACCAGCACAAAACCAGTACTTCACTTTCTGAAATTAGTTATTTGACATATAAAAACATAATGCTAAGCCCAGAATTAAAGCATGAAGAATTAAGTACAGCTGCCCATAAGCCTACATACGTAACTTTTATTTCCCCTCTCAGCACATGGAATGTACCTATAACACAAAGTCAGCTTTATCATCAACATTTAGACTAAGAATTCAACTCATTCCTACTTTAAACCCTATTCTGATTACAGATACATTTCCCAATTTTGCTTCTTTAATTACAGTCAATTATAGGAATTATTGTTATTTACTCTAGCAGTATTTCAGAAAGTTAAGGACATTTTTAGATGGGTCTGGAAATTAGACAGCAAGAAGCAAACCTGAACATATGAAACACTACGTATTTTCAGCAATCACTCCACATATCCGTGAGAGATACACAGTTTAGAAGTCATTACCTTCCACGCAACCAAGGTGCCAATTTAGCAGACACTTTTAGTTGAGGAGGTTCACACACACTGTGCTGGTTCCAATCGTGTAATTACAGTTAGCTACTCACAATAGCTGCCTTTAGATACTGCAGCTGTTCTAGCTACAGTATCTGGATTTTCAAGCAGTTACCTTAAATTTCCGTTTGTTAGTAAAATGGCACATTCACTGACCACCAACAATAAATTTACTGTGTTGAGATTCTTACAAGACACTAAGTCTTCATTCTCAAAATTCACTCCCACCATTAACAAACGATGGATCTGGTTCTACAGTTCTCATTTAAGCTGTTTACATTTCCAAGGCAGATGACTTATACTCTTAAATCCATCACAAAATTCAAGAGAAGACAGATGAGAGTTCAGATAAGAAGCTGGCAGTTCACCATTACCACCAATTATGTTCAATCCACCTGCAAGCTTTTCACTACTGTTGACTACACCTGAGCACAAAAACAAGTATTCATTTTGCTGTTGTGCTTTTTTTTTTTTTTTAATATTTTTTTCCAGGATACATTACAGTGAGGAAAGAAGTATCCTGTAATTAAATGTTACCACAAGACCTACAAATTTAAAGGACAGTTCTGAATTCATCATGAAAATAAGAGAATTGCTGGACAATAGTCAGTGATGATAATTCCAATTATTTTCAACTTTTCTTTGGTGCACAGTAATTGTCTCAAAAAAAGCTTAAAAGCACTATATTTTAAGAATTATTACAGACAACTTACTGGTCTAAATATTTCATTGAAAAAACCCAAACCAACCACAAAACAAAACCCAAAACCAACACACCCCCAAAACTTACCAGAACCCTAAAGAAGTAGAGATATTCTGCAGCTCCTGAATAATTACCACATTCATACTGGAATTTTGCATACCTGTAGAGTGTATCTAGGTACTCCTGCCTAAACTGAAAAGGAATACAAAAAAAGCTTTTCTTCACTAGGAAAAGAAACATGCTGTTACAATTCTATTTTAATAGTAAAGTAACCTTTGAAGTATTTAGGTTCTTTGAAAGACACTGTACACAGGAAAGACAATAGAGAACTATTATACCCTTAATCCATGCCACTGAATTAAAGATTGTACCAATACTGGAAAAAAGGTGAAATTCTGTGTTACAAAATAAAGCATATGTTAGTTACAAGGATACAGCTAACATTAAGTTCTAGCTTTATTTTTGTTTGTATAAAAATTAAAAGTTCAAAGGCATTCAAATAATATACGTTAGCATTAGGAATTCTGCCTATTAGCTACACTGCATGAGACAGGCCAAAATGCTAGTCCATAATTGCTCAAAGCTATTGGTTGTGAGGGAGGTTGGGTGGAGGTATTTAGAACTGAATTCAAACAGATATAAGAATTAAAACACTTACACCATGCTTCTCAGCTAAATAATCAAACAGCATCCGACCGTCCCTATAATAAAAAGATAAACACTGTTGTTTTTACAAAACAGACTGATTGTCACCATGCAATACAACCTTTAGCTGTTAAAAGTAAAATACCCAAATAGAGTATAAATTTAAAGTAATACTCCTCCACTTGTGTGCAAAAGCAACTGCAGAAATAGTGAGCCAACTCTTCTTAAAGTGTCAAGAAGAAGTTTCAAAATCTTAAAATTATTGTAATTTTAAATAAAGAATGCCACCTGCAACAATAACTAGAGTTAAGAAAGGGTGGGAGGTTGTTTTAAATTTGATGGCATCCTTAGCTTTCAGTATGAAAGTTAAATTCTGACTCAGAGCTCTTCCCACTCTCATGTTCTAATTCCACAGCAGTTACTCTAGCCAAGCAGTTTGAATTTAACAGGAGACAAGAAAAAAATGGCAAAAAGTAMAGTGAAACAGAATTAGAAAGGAAACTTATCCCACTGTTAGCAAGTGAACACACTGACACAGTGGATAGCAAGAATACCTACCACAGCAAATGCCTGCAGAACACAAAGCTATAAGAAAATAATCATACTTAGTAAGTTCTAAACATCTAATTCACACATGATCATATTTCTGAGGCTTTTTTTTATTCAACATGGATAATAAAAGGACAAGCAGTATTATCTAGATCAAAGGAAAGTTTAAGTCTCCAGTTGGCAAGCATGAAATTATCTATCACCAATAAGTCTCATATTAATGACCACAGGACTTTAGATACCTATTTTTAAACAAGTTAAATTAGTGAATAATTTTTTTATCCAGTCTCTGCAATGGATCTTGATCAGCTCTTATTGTGAAATTTCAGCATGCCAGCTTTTCAATGCAATAAGAATTCCATTCAAACTCTGCTGCAATCATCTGGCAACAAGAACCACAGTTCAATTAATACACATAGTTGAATTCATATTTATAAGTGAAAGAAATGTATTTTCAATTTGACACTTCAATTGTATGGACTGCCTTTCTACAATACAGAAAGAATTAATGACATTTTTTCTATTCTCCAGCCCCCCCATCCCTCTGGGCATGCTTCTATACCTGTAGCTACCCTCTACTTCATCTCTTCTGTATATTCACACTTCAATAAATCATGTAGTAGAGACAACTTGGACAATTCGTGGAACTATCATATTTGATAGAACATGTACCCAGGATTTAACTGAAGAGGAGAGCATCAAGCTATAAATTCCTCTTGGGACAAAGATAAAGTAAAAGTGTATGCACGGGAAGATTTCCCCATCTACGCTGAAATCAACTGACTGCAAAGCCGTGAGTTTGTTTAATTAGAACTCATGGGGTAAGATTCTACAGTGAAATGGCACATTGCCAAGGTAGCCAAGAATGACAATCCCCAGTAATAATCTCATGGGTTTCTTCCAGTGGAACATACTTCAAGGATGAGCAATACTGACTATTCCTCTATGATTTTAAAGTCAATGTCCTCCAACAGCTGCACAGAAAAGAGGTAGTGAAATGTTTTGGCTTATTCTTGAAAGAACTTCCACTTGCAAAGTCTCCTTTACGTATCATCTTCTATTATTTCTCAGACTTTGATGTTCCTAACAGCACTGTCATGGATCAAAAGCTGTGATCTGAACTCCTAATAATATGCAGCTCTAAATTTGACACAGATTCCAAATGCCCAGCAGAAATTCACGAAAGTCAAAGAATCAAAGGTTGTTTTCTACTATCTAAAGCACACTACTCAGGTCTAGACAGTTGACACCTTTCAGCCTGATTCTCCCCATTACTGTATAACCCCAACAATCTAGATTAGAACTTCTGTCGAGCCAATAAACAAAACCAGTATTTCTGAGCTGCAAAGTTTTCAGACATTTTAAAACCAAAAGTGATGTACCAGTTCTGAAATAAAACTTGCCACATATGAGTAGTAGGGCTAATATTTTATAGCATTAGGCAAGTTATATCCCATGTGTTTTTTGATCATATCTCTTGCTTCCAAACAGGGTATTTCTGATTTGGAATAAGTACTACTGACCAACTTCTGGAATTAAAGGTCAAGAAACAGAACACATTTCCCAAGAAATGCTAGTACTTAGAATTGCAACAAGGTAGTTTTTTTTCTAGGCCAGATATTATAAAAACTGGCTAAAAGCAAAGCAAGAATTGAACAAGATCTCTATATATGGATCAAAAGTTTAATTAGATTTGAATAGAGTTGTGATAGTATCCGGAAGTATTTTCTTTAAAATTAAGATAGTCCCAGTTAATAACTTCAAGGCAGTTAACTAACGGCAATCGCGCCTTTCACTTCCAAAATCATACTTCCAAAAGCTGTCAAGTGGCTCCTGGCTTTGCATAACCACCCAACTCATAAGCAAATGTAATTCCTTTTCTTAATATAATTATCTGACATAAATATCCATGCTGAAATCAGATACAAAGGTGTCTTACTTCTCCTAACAATGCTTTTTACAGCAGAAGCTTAAGTACACTCTGGTGATACCAGAACAGAAACTAGAAGCTTCTTCTGAAGTGCTGGAAAGCTAACGGTTTTCATGATTTCTACTGACATCTTGTTTGATGTGAGCATTGATACCCAGTACATTGCTCGTCACCATTCCTGCAGTAACCAGGTTCCAAATTAGACTATAGCAAATTCTGAAAACAATGCGCAGAGTGGAGAAAACATAGGCCAAAAGGGCTGATTAGGTTTCTCAGCAAGTTGGGTGAAGAGGGGAGAGGAAAAAAGGATGATAATCGGCACTTGAAACAAGGAGTAAATTCTACAAGTTCCTCCCCCTTCAGGCACCCATTTTCTTCAGGGGGGTTGTTCCCAAACAAAGGTACACCTCATCAAGATTTCTGTAGACTAGAAAAAAAAGGTTTTGTATATTCAGTGTTTTTCTAAGAAAATTCCAGAAGCAATGTTACAGTCTTCCATATCAATAGATGCATAAAGCTTGCCGACAATAAATCCAAGTACAGGCTTCACCTTCAAATTCAAGTTGAGCCACAGGTGCTCTGATGTGGTATGCTCTATTTGAAATCTTATAGCAGGTAAGGCCAAAGAAGAGATCCAATTAATTTTCCAGAGTTGCTTAGATACATTTACAACAGTAATAACAATGCTTCCTATGCAAAGGCAACAAGCAGTAATTTACGCTAAACAAATACTTACCCACCCCTCTGTTGAAGTTGCACAGTTACTTCCTCAATGACTACAGTTGAACTCTTTCCTACAGGGCCCAATCCAGGTTTAACCATAAGAAAACTCTCATAGTCCTTAGACATAATGTGCAGACAAACTCACTCTAATTACTCCCATAAGCAAAGTGAGAAGAAATTGGATAGGTCTTAAAAAGATTATGAGCACTATCTTACACCAACAAGTTGGCTAACTCAGGGCGGCGCGTAAGGCGGGAAGGACAGGACTTCTGAAAGAAACAGGTGCTATGAGGCTGAAAGGATGCTTATCTCCACCAGGCCTCCCAGACTAAGGAAGATAGCATTCCATAATCCTCTGTGTAAGGTAGAAAAGGGAGAGAGGGCAGACAGTCTCCTAGAAAAGAGACTCTGAATTGTTTCAGACCATATTTCCCCTCAAAAACCCCAAACAACCCCCCTCAAAAAACCAAAAATGCGCCCCCCAACCTCCCCAAAACCAATCTTGGCTGTGATTTGACTGCACTAAATGATGACTGTCACTTGTCCCGAGTTAATTCATGAACATTAGGAACAGAGACGCCTTATGCACAACAGGTAAAAGCACTGAAAAGAGTAAATTGTGTCTAGCAATTTCAATTACCTGACCACAAGCACTACTTAAACATTGCCTGGAAATAAAAGTGTCTGTCTTTGCAGTCGCTACACAGAGAGCACTCCTATCATCAACACCTAAGAGGTACCAACAAACCATCCTGAGAAATTATGTTAGAAATTACCTAGTGGACTGCATTTGCCTGGTAGTCTCTGGATCCTCAAACATCTTGACAATAGGTTCAGTTTCAGCTTGAAGCTGCTTCAGCTGTGCAACAACAGTTGTTCTCTTCTCACGCAAAGCTAAACACACAGACAAAAAAGATTAATGTAATGCCTTAATTTTTTACAGAAACCAACCTGTAATTACATGGTGCTGACAGCACATTTGAACGTGTCTTCCCCAACTCCTACCTCACTTGTCCTCTCAGTCAAGTCACAAAACCAGAGTTATCTAACAATTCATTAACTCAATAAAAAGCCTCTAACATTTGGTTCCTTTCCTCCTGCGTGGAGTTCTAATTAAGCCACTTAAGAGCAGGTGTAGCTGGAGCAGAGCCTGTATTAGACAAGGTATCTTCAGGCTTCGACTAAGGGAGAAACAACCTTTTAAGTAAGTTCACATATTCCAAATAAACTTGGAAAAAAGTAATAGTGCTATGACACCAATAACATTTCCTCTAACTGACCAGGTTCTGAAAGCACATTTTTTAGAACACTTAGCTGAAAATTGACAGGAAGAATTTAAAGCAGCTCAATCTGAAAAATTATGATTTGGAACACTATGAATCCTTAATTAGAACATTAAACCTTTTATGAAAAATTGTTACGAAATAGAACTAAGAGCTCTAGGGTGATTATTTTACACAGACCCAAACCTCCTCACTGAGTGCTACCAGTGCAATAAAATGAACACTTAAATAAAGGTCAGAAAAGCCTATATGCTTAAAAAAAAAAAATAAATAAAGAAAACACAGTAGCACCCTGAGACTGACTATAGGGGCCAAGAAACACATGGGATCAGAGAAGCCAGGACCAAATCCCAGGAGAGAACAGTATGCAGGAAACCATGAAAGTAAGCCACACACCAGGACACTGAGTGCCACAGTGAGCCTACTAAACATTTCTTTAGTGGTCCAAAGGAGGTCCAAAGTGGCTAACACCATAACGGTGACCCAACCTAAATCTAAAAATGACTTGCCTGATAGGAATTGTTCCAATAAGGAGAAATTATCTCCAACTTCAGATGAATCTTGACATTATAAAAGAGGAAGGGGAAAGAGATGAAAGAAAAACCATTCAGTTGACTTACTAAGAGTACGAAAATGTTTTCCTGTGACATCTCCTGGCTGTGTAATTGTAAGTTGATCTCATGGAAGACAAGACAAAAGCAACTATAAATCTTGCAGGGACATTACTAAGTATAATAGTGTAAGTGAACTTAGCTTTGAGTACTTAAAACAGTGAGGTGTTAACAAAAAAAAAAAAAAAATCAGCATAAAATTCTAATGACGCCAGCGATTCCACAAATAAAAAGAACCTGTCTGTATATACATTCTGATAAGCGTTGATGCATGCAGATGACACATACCAGAAAGATCTCAGAGTAAGTTAAGACCTTTTCACAGAAAGCTGTACAAGCAAGCACCCTGAACAACTGACTCTGTGAAAGTATTACCTCTGCTTATGTTAATTTTACACTTTTGAATAAAAGCCACAGATCAAACAACAGTAAGTCATCATATAAAAAAAAAAATCCTGCCAAACTGATGACATAAAATCTTAGAGATGTTTGAAGAGTATAAGAAAAACATTACAGGTGTGAAAATTCTTGGACTACATGAAGGCAAAGCTCTTCCAGTGACCAAATTCATTCAACTTACCTGCAGCTATGACCTTATGAAATTATACACTTAGCAACCTGCTTAAATAAGTGACTGTAATCAGAATATTAAAGACATTAGACTAGTTACTTTGTGAAAGTATGCTAGAATTGCTATTTCTTGTGCTGTTTACTACTTTAGCATTTTATTACTTATTTACTACTGATAACAGCAATACTCTTCTTCAACAGTTTAGAAAGGCTGGATTAGAGAAAGAAAGAGGAAAACCTATTCAGCTTTGAGATTTTTTACAGCCCTGAGATGGTCTGACTCTTTTTAATCAGTAGAACTGATAAGTAACCTAAASGTGAAGCTATCATTACAACTGTTTCTTAGATTACAAACGTGAAAACCTCTGGTTCTCATTATCTGTTATCAGTCCCATGCATCATTGCATATACACCCATAAACAACAACATCTAATGCTAGCATATCAAAGATTTGGTCAAACGTTGAACCCAACATCCATAAGGCCATCAATTCCCTACATGTATTTCCAAAGAGGCTAACTGCCGACTCTGCAGTTTGAGGAGCCTGCAAAGAGTAAGACCCAGAGATAGAAGAACAGTTGGATCTTGTACCTGACTATGMAAAAGCACCTGAGTCTCTTCCTCCTAAGCTGCAGGCAAGACAGACTGTAGCCCCACTAGTTTAGAAAAAGGTGAGGAATTCCAGAAAATTAAAAAAAGATGGAGAAGTAGGAAGAAAGTATATATTCAAAGCCTAGGGTCAGGAAGGAAAAAAACCCACAAAAACAAACCACCAAAACAGAAAACCTAGAAAAAAGAAACAACAATAGCGGGGGGGGTGGGGTGGGGTGGGGGGGAACAAACAAAACCAAAAACCCCATGAAGGATAAAAATTAGAGAAAGCAAGATATTCTAATTTTCTCCCCCTCCCCAAATGCTCCTCAGAAGATATACATTTAAGAAGTAAACAGGAAAGTTACAAAAATCACAGAGAAGACAGTAAGAGATTAAATTTCGTATTCCTTATGATAATATTAATTATCATTGATAATTCTTCTAGAGAAACAGCAATTTATATGTTGACAGAAGTGAGGAAAACATGTATTTTCAAACACATCTGTATCTCCTCAAAGTCTAAAAATCAGCCATGGACAGATGGATTAATGGAATTACTTACAATGGAAATCTAGCCTTACTATACTGAATTCTTTGAAGAAAAAGTTTAGTGACCCCAAATCATTGTGCAATAGTTTAATCTGACAGATGAAAAATAAGTGCAACTCTATTAGGCTATACCTTTAAAGTGCTAGAAATGACCAAATCAGCATTGAAATACTTCAGACATCACTCAAAGACTAAGTTCCTGATAGACCAACAAATCCAAACTTCCCAGGATTAGGGGATTCTATTTGTTTCAGTATTGCACATCCTTTCGTTAAGGCCAAAGTTAAACAGTTTTCTAGTTTTTGAGTGCAACAAGCAGATTACCACTAGCTATTTATTATTTTAGATACAAAGGCTGTAAAACAAATTGACTTCTAAATGAGCAGCTTACCATGTGGAATTTCATCGGAATAAAGATTTTTGTACACATCCATAGCAAAATCCACCATGTTGGTATCACTAAGGAGATCCAGTTTTCCTTGGAGTAGCTCTTTTTCATTGTATATCTGAAATAGGAATTATTAACAGATTTTCTTGAATACTATTAAGTATTTTCCAATTCATATTATGTAGTTACCTTTATGGTACAGTTTATTTATGGATGTATGGATCAAATCTCATAGCTTTGCAATATCTCACAGCTCTGTCACTCAGTGTGCTTACTATGTAGCCTCTCTGTATTTCCACTCTTGGCAAGATACCTGCAATTTCCAGCTATTTATGAATGCAGGAACTTCAAAAAGTAGTTAGAAGACAAAGAACGTTTTAGATTACTATTCCTTTAACAGGAATAGTAATTCCCATTACAATTCATGGGAAAAAAAATCCAACATGAAAAATCTCTGAAGATTATATATATATATAATCATATACATATATAATCATATATACATATTAAAAAAAAAAAAACAAACCTTGGACAGATTTTTCTTTCAAGGTAGTGAATACTTCCCACAAAATAACATGCTGAACAGTGCAGACTAGACAAATAATTTAAAGTTGATCTCAAAAGATATACTCAAGATCAAACTTTTAATTGTAGCACAGATTAATCTAAAATATGTTTTTAAGTCTATAGCATAAGAGCAAATTTAGTTTAGCTTGTGTAATTGGATGGTATTCTTTTAAACTTGTCGAATTGTTTTTTAAAGCTCCTACCCCATAATTTATCCATGAGTTGTAAACTGTTGTTAGGTCTTCAAGATGTAGGTGGAGGCCTAAACCAGCCATCCATTTGCATGAAGGCTGTATTACAATTCACCACACCACATTTATTGCCATCTCAGATACAGAAGCTGCAAAAGTTTAATTCGGCTCTTAACGTCATGTTGTTTAAGATTAACACTACAATAATAACTCTGTTTAATTAACTTGAGCTGATTAACAAATTCCAAAATACTAAAAATGCCCCCAAGATGACAGACATCAAGCAAAGTCCACACACTAGACATGAAAACTGGTTAGGTCAAGTTGTCTCAATGTATGTATGCCTAACTGGTTCATTTCTGAAACCTAAAATAGTATCTATTTTAAAGTCAAAGCTCATGTAATTTTACACATTTTGTTTCCATTTTAAAATGGATCAGATGAACGCTGGAGATAGTTTAGACTAAACTCTCATCTGTCTAAACTATCTCCAGCATTACTAGGTTCTTTGTAGTAATATAATTAAAAATACATATAAAAAGATCAACAAGGGACAGCACTAAAAGGGACTTACACTTGGTTTAAATATAAATTCGTGATGACAACGGTTTAAAATTAAAGTTGATTAGCAACACTATCTACAGTGAGGCAAACCCAGGCACCGCCCCGCGACTCCGCAGCTGAGGACACGGAGCGACAGCGGCCGCCGGCGTGACGCAGGGCTAACGAGGGCTGCCTCACGCTGTCGGAAAGCAGGCAGAAAACGAACCGCGGCTGTGAGGGAGAGCTTTTGCTTTTCCCTCCCCCGAATGTGGGGAAGGAAAAGAAGCTACGCCAAATCCGAGGAAGGAGGAAGGGGAGTTCCCCTCTGCCTCGCAAGCGAGCAGCCCGGGGAGCGGCGCTGAGGCAGGAGCGGCTCCCCCAGGCCTCCTCTCGGCCGTGCTCTCCCTCCCTCCCGGGGAAGGCCCACACGCCTCTCCTTCACTCTCTCCCCACGCGAGGCAGGCGCCCCGAGCTCCTCCCTCAGGAAGCGAGCTCCAAGTCGCCTCACGGGCCGGGCCCAGGCCGCGCAGCGCCTGAGGAAGGAGACGGCGACGGCCACAGCGCGCCCAGGCCCACGAGAGGCACCAGCAGCTGGTGGTACCGTCTGCCGTTTTTGCTCACTCCCAACCGCAGGGCCGGCTCTCCCACCTCTGGGAGAGCCACGTACCTCCTTGACGGAGAGGAACTCCAGCAGCGGGAAGACCAAGTGCCGGTCCAAGAAGTGCGCGATCCTGGTGGTCAGGTCGTACTCCGCCATCTTGGCGACGGAAAAGAAAAGGGAGAGGCGGGGCCCGGCGGCGCGCGGGGAGGCGGCGGGCGGCCGCGGCTCTTATGGGCTGTGCGCCTGCGCGGCGCCTGCTCATGCGCAGTCCCCGCCGCCCCGGGCGGAGGGGGGAGGTGGCGGACGCCTGCGCAGTGGGTTAATCGCCGCTGCGGGCAGCTGCGGGCGCGGGTGGTCCCGTCCCGGGCCGCCTGGCAGAGGGACGCGAACGGGCCTTCGGCAAGGAGCTTAACGCTTTTGCTGTCTCGGTGTGGAGGGAGTGGCTGAGCTGAATCCTGGACTGGTTTCCGCTCCTTCGCTTGAGGCGGCTGTGGGGCCCGGCCGGGTGGGCGGTGTGGCGGCGCCGGGACCGGGGCCCTGTGGGGATGAGGCAGGGCCCTGCCTGCGCCCCCAGCCCTGCCTGTGCCTCGGGCTGGGTGAAGGTGCCAGCATAGCGCCTTAGTAAGTGCTCTGAGAGAGTTTGTCTCTTGTGGTGGGGTCAGCTTAATAGAACTTCATTTCTGAAGTGGTGAATTTTCCTAAAAGCATTATAGAGTAGCTTTAGGTGTGAGTCCGCCCCCACCACTTTGTGCTCGGTGTGGGAGCTTGACTTGATTTAATGGTAAAGAGGAACTGGAGGGCGGCCTAAACTGTCTTTGGCACCCAGTGAAATAGTTATTAAGTGTTGGTCCATGTTGGCCATGGTTCTGAGCAATTAGTGATGAGGCACAACAGATGAGATGCAATAAGGAGACCAGGGAGCTGGTGGACAATGGCTTACACAGTGAAATCCAAGCAAGTGTGGAAATGTATTGTTGAGTTTAGCAACAGAAACAGGGGAATCACTGATGTTGATGATAACTTGGATGTTTCTTGTAGCCAGAGTAAGGAAAATAGCAAGTTCACCATGATGTTAACTCACCAGAACATTGAAAGATAAAAAGGGTACTTTTTGCTTTTGTAGTTTGTAACTTTTCTGCTGATTTTTGTCAGGACATGCAGTTGATTCTAGTCAGTCAAGCCTCATCTCTTCACATAAAGCACGACTCAAGCCTTTGTCTCAAGGAAACTTTTCCTTCCCTGAGCAGAGACATAAATCATTTGCTTAGTGAATCATATAACTACAGACTATGTCTATGGCAGCTACATATGCTGTTTATGCTGAATAGTGAATTAATATAGTTGTAGTACAGATTAGTTTTAGAGTTGGTTCATATGTTTTAAATGGAAAATGAGAAATAAGGAGGTAGTACATTTACTAAACCATTCTTCAGGCTGCTAGTGATGTTCTTCCTACCTTAACAGAAAGACGTAAGGGCTACAGAATTCAGGATGTGACTGGCTGGTTTTTAGAGGTAAGTATTCAGAGAGCTCAATGATTATAATGGCAGAAGGTGTCCTCTAAGGGAAAAAAAGTATTTATGCAGGTTGAATGAAGTCAGTTCTTCATGTGACCCTGAGTGATTAACACTTTTATATAAATCTGTGGTGTAATTTTGTATATAGTAACACTCTTCTCAGAACATCAGCTGTGGAAAAGAATCTCTTTTTATCTGCAAGACAACCTTATATTTTTCATAGTAATTGTAGATATCATTTGCTTTAAATGGTGCCTGTAGGATACCTACGTATCGCTGATGGGATACCTCATGTCTGTTGGTGAAAGCTATCCCCCTGTAATACTTGTCCCATAGTAACCATGTAGGTTTCACCAGGGCCTGTTCAAACTCGCTGTTGGTTGTTCCTCCCTATGGCAGTTAGGTTACAGAGCTGCCAGTGGAAAGCAGGCTGCAGGGTTGCCAGTGGAAGGCCCTCGGCAGTGGAAAAGGCTAAAGCATCCAAGGCACTGTGCAGTGCTCGATTCTATTTGATGAGTGACTATCTGCAAGAAACAAGTACAGTAATGAGTGAAAAGGTGTAAAGAACTAGCTGGGAAGAGCCTTTTAGCAAGACAGACCATTACAACAATACTGTGCCAAGAGGAACTGTCAGGACAACTGTTTGTTGTGAATTCCCAAAGTGGAATATACTCTGCACTGGGGACTACTGTTCTGATAAAAGCATGTTTAACTGCTTTAGCCGTATCATTTAGTGAAATAGCTATATCCCTCTTGGTGAAAATAGTTCTAAAATACATTTAAGTTTTCATGGCAAAACAGTCTTAGCCAGTCTTAACTGAATAACTGGAAATTTGAGTTTATTTTGAACTCTTACACAAACACACCTGACTGAGGAATTATATGAGGCATAGTAACCTCTAGGCCAAATTTCATTTTTGACATAGGCCAGACTTGAAGCTGAAGCGCTTTAACCTAGTGGAGCGCTTCCCTTCTGGAAATTCAGTCCGCTGTACTTAAGATTCTCAAGTACTGATGTGCTTAAGATTGCTAGTTTGGTTCGTGAAATAAAAGCCATTTGGCTACAATTATCTAGAAAAATATCTTAAGAACATCAACAGGAATGTATCTTGCTTGGGCTGGCTCTTGTGATTTCATAGTTCTTAAATAGTGAGGAACTTTTGTCTAAAGGATTCTATTTACATAATTGGTTGTTATTGTTAACACAAGAGTGGGTTCCAACATTCTTTGAATTGTTAGAATTAAATAATTACTAGGAAATATTTTTAATTACTAGGAAATATTTTGCTGTCTCACATTATCAAAGGGAAATTGAAACCTCTTAACTTCTTCCACATCCTTTGACACAGAAGATAGACTATATGATTCAAATCTTATGTAACTTGTTTATTTTTTTCATTTTGGTATTTGTAATTCAGAAATGGTATTTCTGTCTTTTTTCTTTTAGCTTTGTTTATATCTGAAAAAAGATTTTAATTCCTGCATTCCATAAATATTTTTACACTTGATAAAATAAAAACATTCCTAAAATCAAGAATGTGACATCTAGAAGAATTCACTGCTCTCAACTATTTCTGGATAGCAATCAAATTTACACGAAGCCTATCTCATAATTCAGCTGAATCATCATAAAATAGAAGATGACTATGTTGTATAAGCAGTTTTTCCTTACTTGAAAGGATGGCCATATTAAAAAGTTGAGGGCAGCAGTGCTTACCTAATTGTACATTACCAATGAATGGTGTTAGGCTCTATGCTCAACTTTCAATGTGACATTTTCTGTATTTCTGGAAATATTTCTTTTATAAAAAACCCAAATAATTTATGGAACTCTATTGTGTTGCAAGGTTCACTGATAATTTGAATCAAGTGAACATTTGAATAGAAGTCAGTCAGTTCTCTAATACATTCTCTCTCAAGGTTTCAACCAAACTTACGTTTTTGTAAAACAGGTAAATGGAATACTTCCCCCCCCCAAAGGTGATGAAGAACAGAGGAAGCAAGTAGATAATTATTTCATAAAGAAAGGGTTTTTATGTGTACATTCCACTTGTGGGGAAAAATACTCCCTTTCTCATAGCTTACAAATATAGGGTACCTGTCAGAATAAAGGCTTAAGAGTTGAATCTCTTATACATGTAGATGTGTCTGCTGACTGACATCCACTTAAAGGATACATCATGTATCATAATATACTGGCACATGATAGGGTTAAAATTATAATTGCAAGGAAACCCATATGACTTGTGGCTTTGAGCCTGTTCTTAGTCTATTGCTTTGCTTTATTTAGAGAATTCAGTATATCAAGGGAATGGAGGGGGGAACCTTTTATACAGAAATAGTCCTTATCTTTCCACCCCTCTGGTACAATTTTGATTTTGTTTGTCAACGTAACAAGAAGAGGTAGGAGAAAGTATAATTTGATTTGACAATAACAAATGCATCTTCAGTGTTACCAGCTTGTGCAATTCTGTGCTTTCAAGAGAGATTTGAAAGGCCTGTTAGAAGGCAGAACTAGATCTGGGAATTGCAGAATTCAGTGAGCTTAATTGGATTACTTAGGAATAAATGAATTTGGCTCTGTAAGTATGACATAGTGCACTTTGAATATACAAAACAAGGCAAAGGAAATTGTAAGTAAAGCTTTTTATCCCTAAGTATTGGAATCAGTGAGGAAGAGCATAATTTAATCTCAAGTCTTTATTAGTGGTGATGATGGATGAGCATGAAAGAAACCAGCTTTGCTTTCCAATCCCGAGTTGTTTGCAAGAGAGAGATTTGCAGAAAAACTGGTGGAGTTCAAGTATACTTGAACTGGAGATCAGAGAAACAAATGAGGTTTTTCAAAATATGCATGTTCCAAAGTTATTTTTCAAAATAGCGTTATACGTTAAGGGATACAATAAATCATGTGTTAAGTAACTTGAAATTCATTAGGAAGACTGTTGCTCCTTTGATTTATTAAAAAAAAAAAAAAAAGAGAGAAGGGAAATAAAAGGGAGGGGAAATTTTCCCAGTGGGAAATATTTTTAAATGTTATATCCCCAGGAAGTGTTTGAGGAAACATAATAAGTTATTATGAAAATGTTTCAATATAATCAGTGTACAACACCTTGTAGTGAAAGTTATTTTATAAGTTTATATATGGAAAGAACTCTACATACTGATGAACAGCAAACAGCTCTTACTGTATCTTCTTTCTCGGTCCTTGACTGTTGGATCAGTTTAGGTTCACTTATGAAAAATTAAACATTTGTGGAATGACGGTACATGAAAATGTGAGTTGAAGGTGATATAGATATTTATATCACCAGGCTTTTTAACATAGTTTGAAAACCATCTGAATTTGATATAATCCCAGTTGTAGCCATGAGTTTAATGACCTGTGTTCCTGTTTTATGTTATTTTTTTGTCTCAGATATATTTTCTGATGGTGGCTTTAAAAATTTGCTCCTCTCTTCATTGTTCAGGAAACAGGGCTTGAAACTATTTTAGCTTAAGATGTTTACCTCTAAGTTTTAATATTTTAAAATGTTTTTAAAATCTTTTTAATACATAGAAAATGGAAAGGATATTTGTTTCATGAGGACTTTAGCGTAAAGGTTGCAAACTGCAAGCATTATGTAGCAAGTGGGTGCCTTTCTTGAAATGGAAGATTTTTTTTGCGCTTTTTCCAAGTAAGGGAGGGTAAAATAATTTTTTGTCACATTCATGTATGTTAGGTAGTGCCTGCAGAAGTTTACCAGCTTGCGATGAATTCATTTTTGTTGTGTTTTTTTCTTTTATTATATTGTAAATGTTTTGTTACTTCTTTATTTAGTACTGTATTAGTTTCTTTATTTAGTTACTGCATTATTTAAATCCAACTTTGATGAAACTGGTCATCTTCCTTTCAGCACATTATGGATACCATATTGCTGTAATAAGGGCTGCAGATGTGTAACATTCACAACCCTAAATTCAACTTCTAAATACAGGTTTTTTAAAATACCTGAGCAAAAGTAGTACCCAAATTTAAACACTGTGCATGCCCTGCTTGCTCTCTAGGTTCATTAGGAACCAGTCAGCTCTGATCCAGAGGTCTACAGCTCTTAACGTAAACATTGCACAACCTTAAAAGCCCAACTAACTGGAGCCCAAATAGATAGACAGATCAATCCCACAATAAATTAATGCTCAAGTAAGCTGCCACAAGAGTTTAAGGGGGAGAATGGGGAAAAGAGATGTATAATGCTTGATACATGTTCCATCTTTTTTAGGTTCAAAATCCATAGTTTTGTAATCAGGTTGTGGGCCTGGCCAAAAACTTAAACACATCAGAAAATAGTTCAGAATCAGAACCAACCAGAAGGGAGCTGTATCTCCTCCACTTCCTACTATTTTCCCACAATTTTTATTCATAAACCAGCCCACTGTGCACCCTGGCCTGGGTTGCCAAATAATCTCATTTCACCTCCCAGAAGGATGTGTTGTTATTCTCTTGCAGCAAGACAAAATTGAAAGAGAGGCTTGGGGTTGTCATCTGGGCAAGTGGACAAGGCAAGTGTGGCAAGTAAGTTGAGAATGTTCCTTTATCCAAACCGTAAGTGTTGCTGTGCGAAAATGGTCTGGACATTGGTTTCAGGTGTCTTAGGAAGAGCTTATAATTAAAAACAGGGGCACTCTTTAAATAGATGGTTCCCTGGCAGCTGCATGCTTACCTGCTTTTACTGAAGAAATAATTTGTCACTTCTCAGGATCATTCATGAATCACTCTGCTGTCAGCTTGCCCTCTTAATTGGGGTCTAGGCTGGCCCCAGTAACATGGAGGATGGAGTGTCAGAGATCCCAGCCCCATACCCTTTCTCCTGCTCCATTCTGTTACAGGACAGGACTGGGGCTGGCAAGCCTAGTCCTGCCTGCTTGCAGTAGCTTCACAGAAGTGAGTAGCCTGGGAAAGGGTGGTGGTAAATACTTGCAGGTAGTGCTGGATGCCTTTGCTGTGAGAGCCCTCTGGGGTATATAGCGTAGATTTAAGGGCAATCTGGAGACGTCATATGAGCATGCTGTTTAAATTCAAGCAGGATATTTCACCTTCGGATGCCATTATTTTACCTATCTTCAGAAGTAAGGTAGATACAGCTGCAGAGTGGTAATCGTCGCAGTCAGCATGGCTACAAGAAAGCTGTATTCACATTAGTCTGGCCTTGTGTGTCAGTGTCAAACAGACAGCATTTGTTCAGAAAGGATGGGACTCTGCTACAGGCTGCAGGATACTAGCTTGGACAAGGCAAGGGCAAGTGTAACCAACAGCCTGTAGTGGGTCTGGGTACTTGGATTTATTCAAGAACCAACAAGATCAGAGCTTTTACCCTATACTAGATTATCTCACACGCACTTGCTCCCCCCTCAGCATTATGTTCAGTAGGTCTTGGCTTCCCTTCCCAGCAGGGAGGTCACTGCTGGTCTGGGAACGCTGGGGACAAAGTCGTGTTGGACTGTGATGTGCTGCTACTCGCAGTTACTGGCCTCAGGCGTTACAGACCAAGGTCTCTGAGCACCCCCTGGCAGTTGTTTACACACATACTCCCTCAGCTCCAAGATCTTTCCTCCAGCTAGGATTTTCACCACCTTCTCCAAAGCCATGTCTTCTTTTCAAGGAACCCTTCTTTGAGGCCCCTAGCCTCTCATTTTCTCAAGTAGTCTATGTGGAGAAACACAATGCATGATCTGCCTCCTACTTGGGGTTCTGCCTCTGTATTAATTGGAGGAGTTGGGATGTGCAATTCTTTAGTCCCGGTTTTATCAAAATTTATAGCTGGACTTTACTGGTTGCTGGTAGGAAGCAGCAGTCTTCCCGAGAGTTCAAAAGTTCAGTTTTGGACATTCGCACAGGTATAGACCCAGTTATCAGCTGTCTGCTAGTGTTTAATTTTATTTTTTTTCCCCCTACAACATCAATGCACCAAAGATGCCTGAAAATATAAAAAGAAACCATCGCTGCTCTCAGGCTTTGTCCATGGGAAGTGGACTGAGTCACCATGCTAACTACAAGAAAAACATTCCAGTCTTACAGTGCTCCCTGTACTCATCTCAAATTAACTTCTCCAGGAGGGATAACATTTTAGGCGCATTTGTTGAGGAGGAAAATTGAAGCAGGGAGATGATAAAGACTTGCTCAGAGCTAGCACAATAGATTGGTGGCAGAACCAAGGAAAGAGGAAAAGATCTGACCTCAGTCTGGTCTCTTGCAGTACTTAATTGTTGTAGGGGCCTCCAGTCGGTAATGAGTCTAACACAGTGGAAAGCAGAATTTCTCACGGGGGCGGGGGTTGTGGTGAAGATGTTCATTTCTCTTCTTTTGTTCGAGAGCTGTCTTTGAAGGCATTGTTATTCCACAGCTGCAGTAGCCTACATTCATTGTGATAATTGTGGGACAATGTGTAGAATGGATGATTGATATATGAGATAAAGTTGTGTAAGAATATTACTAGAAGATCATATGGAGATGATAAATTACGCAAAGGCAGCTCAAAGAAATAAGCTGAGGACAATTTTTGTGGGGTACAATGTGGGAGATGGTACAGCAGATCCAAATAGGGATAAAAATGAGTAAGAGAAACAGCAACTAAAACATTTGCTGGAACAAGTCACATAAGAGGACATGAGTTGAAGTATTACAGGTAGGTAGCCATGGATAGAAAAGGAAACAAATTCTCTATGCTTATGAAGAGCTTTGTACTCCCTGCGCACCCCGACATCTTTTTTCCATATCAGAAGGAGGTCTAAGTGCACCTTTTTCCTTGGGTAGGAAATCCAGGCGTACAGGCAGGGTCTGGATATTTGGGAGGCTGGGACTGAGAGGCACCACAGAGCTTGCAGAGCAGTCTAGATACATCCAAAGAGGCAGGAAGATGCAACAGTAGAGAGATTGCTGCCTTACAAAATGTGAGATGAACTGAATGCATTCAAAGCAGAGCACATGTGGGTAGGAGGTACTCTTCTACACTCCTGAAGGGTGTAGGATATAGACAGCAGTGAGCAGGCGAAGTTTGTTTTGGGTTTGATTTTTTTTTTTTGTTTTCAAGACACCCTGTATAAATTTGTTACCAGCTCTGTGCTAAGGTTTTTGAGAGCCAGGTTTTCTCACATTTTCTAACTCTTCTAGTCTCTCTGTTAATTGATTGTACTGTATGGCCTGGACCATTTGAACTCTCAGCGAATTTAGTTTTAAGAGCATCTTTTTTATAACAAGGAAAGATTTTATAACAAGGAAGTTAAAGAAGTAGATTGAAAAAAGGGAAGATGCAGCCTGCAGCGAGGAGAAATTGTTATTACTAAAGGAGTATCTGAAGTGAAGATATTAACTTGTTATTAACATCCATCTACTGAGTCCACCACTTAACTCAGGCTTTGTAGCAGATACTGTAATAAATGAAGACCCAGCTGGCTGCTTTGGGAACAAGCAGTGGAAGGAGGAATGGCATGGGCACTCCTGTCAAGTTATCAAATTCACCCTGTGGTCATGGGCTTCTCTCTCCTCTAACAATAAAGGGAGATTAGCTACTGACTAAGATGCTGTGATTGCCTCTCCCAGTACGAACTGGCTCAGAATCCCCATTCTAAATGCAGCCTCAGCAAGGAAGCTGAAGGGAAAGCTGACTTTCTCACTGTTGTACGCATAATACAGTATTGATCTGCACAATTTACATTAGCGTTTTCAGTCAACAGAATATGATGTCTTGGATCTCAGTAATTATTCCCTCCTTGCCTAGCAAGACTGGTATTTCTAAATGTCCGGTATCATATCCTTGTAGACTAGTCTCCTGTGGCATGATATAATCTTAGGGAGTTTGATCCAAACCTGTTGAAGGCAGTGGGAAGGATCAGTTGATTTCAGTGGATTTTAGAGGATCAGAAACAGATACGGGATTTGGACCAGAGCATTAGCATAACAGATAACATTACTGCCTGCAGCAGCACAGCATTTTCCCCACCATGCCAAATCACAAGAAATATTAGGGGTCCAATTTTCCTTTCCCCTCCCAAAACACTGAAAACATTTCAGTTGCCTATGCTAATCTTTTATAATATTGTGTTTTGGAAATACAGGCATCACGAGCTACATACAGGCACAGAATGTTATGAAACTGTGATACATTTTCAGTTGTTGAAGTAACTTTCGTTCATGATGTGTTAAGTTCCATCCCACAGGGAAGGTGTGTGAGTTTTTTGGTTTTCTTTTTTTGGTTGGTTATTTTTTTCAAGCTGAGTTATTAGGCCCTGAAAAATGGAATTGCTGATATAATCTGAATTAGTATTTCCTGAAGGGCCATATTAGGAGTCTAACAAGCCCCATTGTGAGAGTCATTTGTCATTTTGTCCCTACAGGCAAATTTGTAAAGGTTAGTGAAGGCTATTTGTCAAAGTTTAATGCTGCTTAAAATTTTGTTTCCAAGATACAAGTAGTTTGTAAATAGTACTAGTCCTTTTCAGATTATTTTGGTAAAAATAGTTTTGAATGGGGCAGATGGGGAAAAAAGTGTCTAAAGTGAAATTGTTTGTATACTTGCTTAATTATGAAGAACTATTTTTCTGTATAAATAGTTTCAAGTTGAGCCTTCACAGTTTTAGTCAGAAAATTAGGATGGTCTATGTGTAAAAACTCCCTGTGCCAATAGCCAATACTTGGAAAAATGCAGATATTTTAAATAGGATTGGTTTAAGAGGGGAAACTAGTGTATTGGTGGCTAAAAGTCTATGATTTGTGTACCCTGCTATTTGTTCTTCTCTGAATGCGACTGATGCCTTGCAATTCGACAATGTCCTTGTCAGTATATATTTCAAATGGTTATACTTGTAGATGGAAATTAAGCTTCCAGTCTAGTGATTTCCCCCTGCTTAACTCTGATATGGTTTAATAAAGTTTCCATATAAAGTATTTGCAGTACTAGGAAAAAGGCTGATAGAAGAACCCTGCCTTTACAGTAGCAAAATGAGTTGTGGTTATTGGTTTTTAACATGTTCTTTAAAGCATGATTGTATGAAAATGCTTACAATTGAAAATCATATTCGACTTAACTATGGCATTAGCATTTTACAGGGAGTTGGGTAAGAACCTTTCTTCTTTTAGATTAAGGGAATTTAGGGTTTTCTTTGTATTTTTCGTGAAGTTACTAGTTATTTTCTGTCAATGCAAGAACAGAGTTTAGATAGCTGAATTCACAGTAAACTTGTTGTAGGTTTATAGGGTCTGATTTAAAGTAGCCCTTAGATAGGTGATAGTCCTTCCACATAGCTTGATAGCCAGTCACCCCAATTCATAAAACAGATACTGAAACAAAAAATGGAGTGCTTGTTTTCCTGAACTTTTTAATCAGCAAACTCTTCCCCAAAGATGGATCAAATTCTCTTTTTTAATTTATTCAGCATAAATGAATTAAATTGAAACCTGATTAGCTCACAGTTGGGAGAATGTCTCTGCAATGACTTGGAACACTTGCTAGGGATTAACCCCAAATCCCAGGCCCTGTATTCTTCGGCACTGCCTTTTCTAGTGGCATCATTTGTTCATGGTAAGAGACTTTAGAGCCCTTCTTTTGGAGGTTGCTGAAAGACTTATGTGCCTTTCACCTGTGTTTTAAAATGCTTATATGTTAATATTAGACTCAACAATTCTCCAGTAAGAATTTTCCGAGAATCAGTGAATCAATATTTATGAAGTTCAGCGTATGAGTTACACAAAAGTATTATTATTTTACTCTAAGCAGTAGAGGAATTGCCATGATTGTAAAGTAGTAATTCCATGAGCTTGATGTCAAAGCTATGCCTGCTTCTTTTCTGCTAAAGACAAAAGCCCTTGTGAAAGTGCTTGCTCATTATCGAGAAATAATAGGATAATACTATGCAGTTAAGTGTGAAAAGTTTTATTCTTACATCAACAATATGTTAATGATAAGCATAACGTTAGCCTGTTGACATATTGAATTCTTTAGAATAATCATTGTATGTCAAATGTTTTTAGAAGTTTTACAGAGAAGTCTAATTTTTAAGTCCAGATCATAGCCAAAAGGTGGCAGTATTCTATTCAATATTCATTTGCAAAACAGTATAAAAATGCATGTATTTATTGACACTTTGCTTCTAATATCGGATCAAACTGGTTGATTGTAGCCTGAAAATAATGTCGGTTTATTAAAAGGACCTATTTAGAATGAAATTAGAAATGAAATTTCTTGCTTATACCTGAAAGCTTGCAAAAATAATCTATTAAACGAATTTTAAATATTAGGTGCGTAGTGTTTCATGTGATATCTACATTGTCACTAAAAGATAACTTTGGGGTCTGGGTGTTTTTATGGAATACTTAAGAGCATCAGATCTTTTCCTCTAAGTGTTGGCAGAGTTAACTCATTTTACCTTCAAAAAGAGAGAAATTAATCTCCGCATGCTTTTAATATGAGCCAAAACTGCTGCATTAAAACCAATTTGTTTTATACACCCTAGAGATGTAATATTTTTCATAAAGTGAGTATGGGCTTTTTTGTGCTGAGACAACAGTAAGTTGAAGAATTTTTGAAATACTGCTTTTCCTGACTGTCAGGTTGTTTAGCTATACATCAATGGTTTGTCTCAGAATACTTCGAGATAAAAGTTTAAATATTAGTGGGAGAGAATGCTTGCAAGTGCAATTGTGTTCAAGCAAATGTTTCCATGTAAATTTTGATCCATAGTTATGTCAGATGTAAATATGAAATTACTGTAGTTACAGAATAAGTTTAAGTCCAGTGCAGTAAATAATACTTTATGTTAATACAAAATACTTTTAAAATCACTTCTTGTTACAGCCTTTTAGAAATATGTAAGAATCAAAGACGTATTCCCGAAAAATTGGCCAGGTCTATTTTCCTGTGAATACATTTTATCCTTTCCAGTGTTGAAGAGTTTTGATAAACATTATATGTGGGATAGAAGAAAACCTGATTCAAAGGGCAGGAACTGGGAAATCTAATTGAAATGGTACTGCTTTTTAATATGCTTCCATATTCACCTCCAGTAGAGCATAATTCACACGTATCTATCTTTTGTAATGTCAAGCAAAACACAGCTGGTACAATTCCTAAGGGAACTGGAATTAATAGGCCTTGAGATTCATCACTGACTTCTCTCTCTTTTGGCGCTTTGTTTTCTGGAATAGCCCACTCTCTACATCTCTAAGGGCTGTTCCTTCAAAAAAGGACAAGAGACATTTTTGTTCGAGGATCATTTTGGTGTTCTCACATGGACAAGAAAGTGATGTGAAATTTAATTCTTTATTTAATCAAATGCGGTAGAGCATTGTCTCACTAGCGCAAATTCAGGAAACATCATGAAGGTAAGCATGATGAAGATATCAGACAAATACAGTTGGATGCCACAGATATAATTAAGACACTGTTCAGAAGAGCAAAATGGATGATGTTAGTTTTTCACCAATAACTCATCACTTTTTAAAAAAAGAAAAGTCCTAAAGAAGTACAAGTGTGTAAATGCTGACTTTGCTAATAACCTGTTTCCTGCTGGGCTCCAATGTTTGTGATCCATCTGCTTCTAGAGTCTATTCCCAAAGAGTATTTTAGAAAAGCCTACTTATACAGAAAGGCCTAGAAATTTCCTGAAATTATTCTGGGAACAAATCCAGAGGATAGTGAAAACTCTGGGATGTATTCTTGTATATGGATATCAAAAAGAACCATTGCTTGGGGCAGTGTGTTCCCAAGATATTTAATATATCCTTGGAGGAGGAGGGGGGGAAGTCGTCTCAGTGTATGCATCACATTTTAAGGAAATTTGGTCAGGAAGCATAGCATGACTACAGCAATAATATATTTACATTATATTTCAGATACTGTGAGCACATCTAAATGTAAAAGCAGTGGCATACACTTTAAATAAAATGTAATTGTCATAGCTGTCATCGTGTAGGTTAAAGGTACTTTATGCATGTGCAGTTACATAAGAGAGAGCAAATGATGCTCACAGTTTTCCTGTAATTAAACTAGGGGGGGTGTTATGCATTCAGGTATTACTCTTAACAGTAAACTTCTTTGTGATCATACTTAAGTAGAGCTTTAGGGTGAAGTTTTGGCTGCTAAGAGAAGGATGAGCTCCATGAACAAAACAGAACAAGAGGGGGAAGGATTTGGAAGGTTTTCACATTCATGCGTGGGAGGAGGTTTGCATCTGCTGAATGCATGTGTGCTCTATTCCATATATTTACTGCTGTGGATGGCCTGTGCCTATGCAGTTGGTTCTAGGGGCTGCTATCTCTGCTCTTTAGGGAGGCTGTGGTTTCCTCTTGAACTTCTGCCTTTCCCAACACCCTCTGTTTTCTCTTGATGCCAAGTGCAGCAGTAGGCGGGATGGGGGAGGCTGTGCACATGTGCGGCCATTCCTGAAGTGCATGTGCTGCATCACGTATTGCTCATCGGGTGAGACTACTCTCCTGAGGCCCTAGTGAGTTATCCCTATGTCTTGCTGATACTTCAATAAAAATATTGCAAATCTTTGCCTCTGTGTTCCTCCAAGAAAAGCTTGCAATGTGCAATAAATCAGCAGTTATTACTTACATGCTACAATGTTGGTTTTGACCTGTCCATATTAATTGTGGAAATTTATGGGACATTTGCTCTCTCCCACTTGATATGAATTCCTTTTATTTTGGTGGTGTTTCTGTAGTAGACCTTTTAGTAGCTAGCTTCCCAGCAAAGTTTCCAAGCTTCAGTTTTGATTGAGCATACTTGTTTTACTTTAAAAAAAAAGATAATAAACATTTAACTGATGGGCAAAACTTGCCAAAAACTAGTTCATTACATTTGTATGCCGCTACTCAGGATTGATTTGGGGGAATAAAGGCAGGGCAGAATGTAGATTCTAGGAAATTTTGTGTCTCTTAGGGGTTTTGGTATTATTTAACTTGGGCATAAAATGCAAATCAGTCTACAAGGGAAATACAATTCATATAAAACTGTGCCCAGCTCTCTTGGAAGACATAGGGAGACTTTTCAGGGACTGAAATGGCATTGGGTAGGCCAGCATCTCCTTTGAAGATATTGTTAGTGATGACATTGCTAAAGAACGTAAAGACAGTGGGACTGATGGTGTGCTGTTTGCGTTCTGTGAAGTTGCTGTGAAATAATAGAAACTGTGGGGTTTTCCTGATGTTTATCTGTGGCACTCATGGTTACTGTGCACATACCTTACAGCACACACAAACAAGAGCACAGCATTGGCGTTACAAGAAACTGCTGTTTCTATTGCAGATTATTGGGAGATAATATTCTAGGTTCTGTAGCACTGGTATCTTCTGCTTCCACTTTTTGACATTCCTAAGCTCACACATTTTGAAGAATTAAATTTGGTGAATGTCATCATGCACTTAATATATATTTTTCTCTAGAGGCTTTGGGGGCTTTGTTTTAAGGGCTGCTTATCATTATGTGGTATGCATTATTACAGTTCTTTAGCTTTCCATTTTTCTACCTAAAATTTACAACATTTTCAGGAAAATTTTCTATTTTAGGAGAAATTCCTAATTTACACATTTCAGTAACACTGTACAAGGGATAAACATCTTACTCTATTAATCCCATTCTTCCTTCAGGTATGGATAGATAGGAAGGACTTGAAGGAGGATTTTCAAATATATAAGGTTATTCCTTGCTGGAGCTTTGAACTGACATCCCATTGTGGAGCCCTTTGCAGTGGGCTTCACTGGCTTTAGAGGATTTGAAGTAGTGGAAATTGTGAGGTAGTGAGATAGGTGGATTGTTAAAACTCCTTTTGCCTCCTATGAGCGTGATCTGGTAAAACCTTAGTTTAACTGCTCAGATGAATAGTTATTCTTGCATTCAGCAGCCATTACTTCACGTGTAGTAATTTCTGAGATCAGGTGCAAGCCAGTTTTTAACCCAGTTCACTGAGGAGGCAAGGCTTCTGCAATCATGCCACAGGTACCTCTGTTAGTCCCTTTGTAACGGTTGTTTAACCTGCAAGCCAATTCAGTCAAGTTTAAAAGTAGGGTAGAGATCCCAGAAGGGAGAATCTTCTGCAGTAGTTCCAGGGACTGAAGACAGCCCCTGAAGCTATTTGTTCATCTGCCAGAGGATGAGAGACTGGATTTTCATCTGAATTTCCTGGCAGCCAAGTAGATCAACATTTACATGTTAGCCAGCCCATCAGGTATCTATCTAGCTGCAAGATGTTGAGCATTATGTCTCTTGTCTAACAGAAAACAAATACAAGTAGATAAGGAGAAATTGAAGATATGGTTGCAAAACATGAGTGTGTGTGTGTTGAGGGGTGGGAGGGGGCTGTTAGTGTTACCGTTCAGCCATGAAACATGAAGACAAACCAGCTTTTTCAATAAATATTTGATCGCAGCTAATCAAGTGTACAACAATCCTTCACTCTATTTTATTAATAATTGCTATCTAATATATCTACAGTTGAAAATATAATCACACAAGTTAAAGAAATTTAACATCAAAGAACTTAGCACTTTTGGACCATTACTGTCAGTTTTGTGGACTTCTGTGGTGGGTCTCACAGTCACCCTAAATTTATCTGAAATTACTATAAATTCTACTTAATATAGTAGAACTTTAAAATGCTGGAAATCCTCAGGGAAAAATACATCCTCTAAAAAGACAAGGCACATCCATATGGTTGATGAAGCTTAAAATACTTTATTTGATCTTTCTGGCAACCAGCCTATAATCAGTCTCTAACAAGACCTTTCTCTGTATCAGACTTTAGGAACTGCTGAAATCATGAGAAATGTAAAAGCAGCAATGAACTTGTTCATACTTTTCCCATAGTGGTGAAGTAAAGATCTCGTACATGACTGAGAGGGAAGGTGTGGGTAGTGCTGCTTGAAATGCCGACCCTAAGAGCCTTGCTCTTTTGGGCTTAGGTCAAGATTGTAGCAAAATTGGTGCTCTCTATTCCCTTAAAAGGATGCCGGCGTTGCTGACGCAGCCCCTTGGAGGCGTGATTAGTTACTCAGAGGAAAATGCTTGTCCTCCCATTGGCAAAATAGCTGTAGGAATCACAGCTGTTACTGCAAATACCGAAAACATCTTCAATAGCTGTATACCCTGAGCTCAAACAAAAACTGACTGGCTCTAGCTATTGCTGTCGTAGATGTTAAAATTTCTTTTCATCTACATGTTGCTCTGCCCTGTCTAACAGGATGTAGATTTTGAAACGTTCAACTGTGTATGTAGGTACAAAATGTAATGATCTCCCTTAATGAAAATGTTCAATCTGATTTACACAATATAGACATAAATAGAGGGAATATCTGTTTTTCATAAATAAGCCACTAACATGACTGGCTGCCTGTCTTAATACCAGAAGCTCATGTGAAACGGCCCAAAGCAGAAGATTTTGCAGATAGTAGGGTTCCAGAGTTTACAATACACCTTAGTTTGCAAATAGGTGTATTGTAAACTGTCTTACAAGGTGTCTTTATATTTGCTTGCATATTACTAGCTATTCCATCCCATCATAATTTAGTATACTTTTAAGGTTTGCTAACAGAACTGTAATTAAATACTGCTTGGGCTACTCCTAAAACTGAAGGTTTGGAAGTAAGGGATGATTCAACATGGTGCCTTATAAACAACAACATGCTACCTCAGTTCACTAAAATGAAATTCACTTTTCCAGTTTTTAATCATACGGAGTTCAAATTAGCTTCGAATACAGTTCAATGTTTTTCAGATTTCACTGCTCATAGCATAGTATATTTTTCTATTTACATTAGTTACACTGAAATTAAGAGGGAGACATTTTTAGGCTCTGGATCAAGACATGCTGAAACAGTAGCTGGTTCATTCATTTTAATGGAACTACTCACTGAACAAGTGTGAACAAGACTGATTAATGCACACTTAAATCCATGAGCTCAAGTGTGATAGTTTTCATTGACAAAAAAATTATACCAAGGAAAATCCTTCTGTTTCTGCAGATCTTTATAACAGTGCTGCAAAAGAGAAATAACTAACTTCAGGGTATGTTAATTTAGGATTAAAATGTTCCTGACATATTTCAAATCATGTAAAAAAGGGAATTGTCTCATAGGTTGAGAGAAGAGCGTGCACAAAAAATTTTTCCTCCAATAAGTTCTTTTTTACTCACTATTATTTCATATTTTTTGTGCCAAGTGCATATATGTTTAAACAACTCTGATCATGCCAGAAGGTATAACTCTATGACCAAACTTTTGCAAGAATTTTTCAACTTGCATGTGACTGATTGATCACCTTTTGCTTTTATGTTCCTTATATATGATTTCACCATTGAAAGCAAACATACTAAATAGAAATGCAGTATGACAGATACAGATTTATTTCAACAATCCAAACTGTTGATTTAGAAATCCAAAGTTCTCATTGTAGAAAAGCAGAAATATTTGCATAGTAAGCACTTGCCAGTATTTCACAAAGCCTTTCAGAGCTCGGAAATAATGCAGTAGATCTAACGCCCTGTAAAACCTGGCATCTTATGAACATCTCGTCTCCTAGAGGAGACCAGCCCTTTAGCTCAGGGCTTAGAGCAGGCATCTACAGAATCTACCCAAAGTGGAATAGTAGAAAGAAGCATGTTGCAGATTCATTTTCTCTCTAATTTTGGAAGCTCTTTCCTTGTCATGCGTGTTTAGAGGTGGTGTATTTCTTATTTTCAGGCCAGTGTATATCCTGGCATAGGTTAACTTTTTCCAAAGCAGCATTAATACCTGCCCTCAGTGATTGTGGGAATGTGATTTTGAACTTAGGGCGAATTGCAAAATAGCTCTTACGAGCTTCAAGTACAACTTAGATGCAATACGTGCGGAAATATAGGCGAGTAATCCTGGGTCAGGTTTCACCTTGCCCATCCTTTCTGAGTTTTAAGTGCTCTAATCACCTTAGCCATTATCGGGGTTGTTGGCACTATCACCATGGTGGTTTTTAGCAGTGAAAGAACACAAAATGACTGAATTCCAGCAAGGCCTCGGGACCTGAATTTGAGAAGTAGTGGCCAGCTCTGAAACCCAGTTYAATGTGCTACAGCGTTCTGAGTTTGACACCTTAAGTCTAACTTCTCTCAAAAGAGAGAAATTTTTAGACATGCTTTTTCTGATGTTATCATTGAGCCAGGAGGAGAAAAATTTCACCCCAGGCTTATTTGTGTTAAAGCAACTTTCACTGTAGCTTTGTTTCAGTAGGACAAAAAGTCAAATAACTAATCCATTACCCCCATTCACTAGTCCTTCAGATCTTTCTGGACATCAATAAGAATTTTGCCTTTAAACTGAAGGAACTAGTTCTTAGCAGCTTATGCTTAGAATTGTTTGTGATACAGAATGGTAAAACTTCTGTAAATAAATAGGTTGAGTAATTTAATTGACTGAAGTGCAGAGAATGCAGGTAAAAATTCTTTTAACCATGACTGGGTAACTAAAGACAAAGGCAGCATGCAGGATAGCTGGCTGAAATGGCAGCTTTCAATTCACGTTGCAAGTAAAATTACCTCATTTTCCCCTTTGTTTTAATCTACATTTCATTTTACATTGTATTGTTCCAAGGAGGCATCATTAATCTTTCCAGTTATTTTGCTGTCATCCCTGTGTCCCCTGTGGCTTGAAGCTGCAGATCTTAATTATTTTGAAAGTTCCTGGTGTCAGTACATCTGTGCAGGACTGTGATGGGAAAGAGAAAAATCTGTGATGATGCTATGAGTTGTCCCTCAGAGAAAAATTGGCAAAACCAAGCAGTTCTCTGGGGTCTTAGGCTGCAAGTCTCATAAAACAGTTTGCCAAATGTACATAGCAAAACTGGAAACTTTGGTGAATTTTCATCGGCTGCACTGAAAAAAAAATTTTTTTAATGGTCCTACAGGCAACATGGATGGGAAGATTCATTGCAATGTACTGTAACTAAGTCTCTGTATCCCCTAAACTTTTCTTTGCAGGGGTAGTTAAACATTGTTGTCAGAAGTCTGGCATGATTCACGAGCAGGATTCCTTCTGTCGTCCATTCATCAGTTGCTAGCTCTTACGAGGTGCTGCCAGGAGAGAAGGAAATTACTTGCAGTCTGTAGAAAAGCACGTTGGCCCTGGCGCCTGACCCACACAGGCAGCCGTGGGAGAAGTGCACCSGTGCGGGGGGGTGGAGTTGCTGGGGTGGAGCTCCTGTGTCCTCAATGGCAGTTCTGTGCTTTCACACAGCTTTCTGTCAAGCTTTCAAATCGAACCAACTTTTGGAGTAGAGAGCTCGCTCGACCCAGAAGGATATGGCTCCAGTAGCTTGTGAAGCCTCTTTTAAAATCTGCCAGTGAAATCTTGACCATGTTGCAATCGATGGGAAGGTCTGAAGGCAGGAGGTTACCACTGTCTTGAGCAGGATTAGACTTTCACTTTGTGGGCCTATGCTTGGCTTATAATTAAAGGTTTCCAATTCTTTTTAAAGATGCTGAAAACGTGCAGTGTCCATTGACTTCTGTAGGACCTCGATTGGATGTTCACGTCTCAAAAGATAAACTTCTTTATCTGTTAACTTAGATAAGAATTTAAGAGCAATTTTAGACTTTTAAACTTGATCTTTCAGCTACTCCATTAGTTTAAGGAAAGCAGTAGTACCTGTCCTACCTGTATGTAGCTACTACTAAGGTGAGCACATAGAAACCCCACAGCATTGTATAGACATCTAAAAATTTCCTAAAAGTGCAGATGTTCTCTCTTGCTTACCAGTGAGCAGTCAGCTGGGATTTCGTTTTGTGTGTGCCATATTATTCCCTGCTTTCTCTCTTTGCCCTTGCTGTTAATAAAAAGCTGAATATAAAAATAAAACTTAGTGAAAATAAGAACTGATGTATGAATATGGCATTCAAGAGTTTTTTGCCTTTTTCTTTCAAAGAGAGGGAATATTTGTTTAATATAACCCGCATGTATTATTGCTCTGTGGGTGTACATACCAGTGAATGTTTCTGAGTCTTTTTGCAATAAACTACATGATCATACTTTTCGCTTTTGTGATCCCAGAATCTTAACACCACCTCCCAGCCAGTGACCCTGTAATGAATGTTGCATTTACATTACCAAATCTCATCACCATATGTCCGTGTGCGCTGTGGGGCTCGGAGCAGTTCAAGACTGCTGTAGTTAGGTCTGTGAAATAAAATGAAACACAACTCCAAATGTTGGATGAGGAATTTCAGCTAAGATTATGTTAAACAATAAAGATGCTGAGGAGAAACTAATTTGAACTGGGTTCTTCATAAGGAAATTAGTTTGCTTTATATTGACAGAGAGRCTGAGTGAAGGGTATTCTTTTTTTGTAAACGTACACACAGTGAACACTGGCAGATAGCTGTACAAGTAAAGAGATTTTTATTAACTGCCAAGGTGCATTCTTTTCAATAAAGCTATCCATATGTGCTTTGAGGACATAGTTAAGATTGTTTTTCCTCAGAATGATTAATGACAAAGGACATAGAACCAGACACTCAGGTTGACTTTGAGGATGAGTCATTCAGATACAAATGTTAAGTAAAACCAATTATTTTCATTGTACGTCTTTGAAATGGTGATGTAATAAACAGCACAACAGGGACAAATTTTTGGTCTAACACCTATAGTGTCCTTTTTAATCCGTACGGGTTTCCATTCTGATACAGTGACATTTTTTTCATATCTCAAGACGACTTACTGAAGGAGATTTTCATTTAGAACCTGTTTCATACCTTTATAAGCTTCTGTATATATCTGTATGCATATATATTTGCTCACATGAAGAGAGATATGACAAGGAACCTGTACAGTCTACCAATTCTACTGAAAATACTTACTTACTCACTATAAAAATGCTTTGAGTACAGGGTAGTTTATTATCATATATTCACAGATGCTTTGTCAAGTGACGTTTGAAGGGTTTCAAAGGATGACATTTTCGCCACCTGCTTTGGAAGACTCTTGATAATCAAATAGGAACATCAGTTGGAACTTTTTCCTTGATTCCCGGCCTACTTTCAATGTGCCCTTTTCTTTTAAACTGTTTTTATAAGGAAAGACAAATTACTTGATTATACTGCTCTTCTGTTCCTCCATCTATCCAGCTGCTTGTCTAACAGTCCTCTAGTAATTTCTGAACCTGGTAGCCAATTTCAAGCAAATTTGACTGAGGATTAGAGGTCTCAGAACTATTAAGGTCTTACACATTTCATGAAAATTGATACTAAAGGAGAGAGACTCCAGTCAGTGCCCCGCTGAGTAAAGCTCAGTCACAGCTTGCCACAGGGAATCTGCTTAACTGATTGCAAGTTCACACTAATGAAGTTAAGCAAATGTAAGTACTGGCTAGGTAAAGCCTTAATTGTGTAGTGAACAACAATGCTGTTTTTTTAAAGTTTTTGTCAAAAAAGTTTTTCTTGTTCTCTTTGCATTTGGCCCTCCCTTGACTTTTTTTCGTGGCAACTGAATTTTTGCTTCTTCAGCAAGAAGCTGCAAAGGGTTTTTTAAAACTGCACTGGAATAGATGTCTACTGAATTTCAGACACTTTCAAAGTAACAACCTATATATTAAGCTTACAGTTCAGGGGTAACTACCAGATCATATTCTGTGAGTAGTTATGAGGAATCTGGAGAAGTTATGGCTTGGTTCACTTTCATTTTAGATTGATCATTAAAACTTTTATTGGATGACTGATATGATTTGTTTCAGAGGGAGTTAACAAAATCCCTCCTGGTAATGTGATAGAGTAATTAAGGTTTGTTATTACGGTAATATGTATTGCTTTAAATATTTTCAACATGGTTTAATTTCATTTCTTGCCAAAGAACGCTCTTATTTTCACAGCAGCTGCCGTTTTTATCTGTAAAAGTGCATGGTGGTGTAGCTTGGAGTCCATCCTTACCCAGGCAAAAGTCCCATTCATTTCAGGATTTAACTTTTATTTTTAATTATAATCTCAGTCCTCAGTGGGAATACAGACATAAATATTTTAATAAATCTCTTTATTAAACCATTTGTTCTGTCGGAGTTGAAACATCTAACATGTTGTCACCCAAAAGGTGCCAGTGAACCTGATGGATGCTCCCGCCTGCAGTGGGAAAGTGGTACTCCTCAGCCTGTATTCACAGGCTTCCAGGCTGGTTCCTTGGTGCCAGAGATGACAATTTATAGCTACCTGGCACCAGAATCACCGTTAGCTTGCTAGACTTTGGCGCTGTGGCTGATGTTCCTTTACATAGGAAACCTCTCTATAGGACACCTCTATAGGAGTTCCTCTCTACAGTAGCTCAGGTTCAAGGGGCTACATAAGTGGTCCATTGACGGTCATCTGTTGCTTCTCTAGGAAGCTGTGCTGACTTTTCTGGAAGTGGCTCAGCTGTCTCTCCTTCGGACTGCTGCGCCTGGTGACATAACCACCAAACACCTTTCACTTCCCTCCACTGAGTTTACAGATCCGAGAAGGGCCTTAATCCATCTAGCTCTCCTCAGATAGCTTCTCAGGTATGCAGGAGTTTCCTGTAAAGAAGCTAACATGCTCTTAGTACATTTATGCTGTTGGATGTGTCTGCCATAGTCTGCGATGCCTGGCCCACAGACCGTCTGGTGCAGGATGGCCGCATCCATGTTTTTCAGAGCTACTGCACTCTGAAACAGACTGGTCACGTCCATAGTGTTTGACCTTCCCGAGCCTCACATGGTGGCCCTACAAGTTGCTATTTTTTATGTGTTTTTCCAATCAAAGTGTAATGTGTGAGTTGTACTTCAGTCTGCTAGAGTGGTGATTTCATTGTATCAATCTTAAGGTATGTGCTGCAGGCTCTGGGGTATGACAGAGAGGAATGTGGGGTTATTTGCAGTAATGTTGGAGGACTGCATTACGCAGGACCCAAACACGGTGCAGGCTAGCCTGTGCTGTCTTTTGGGCACAGTTGCTAGTGAGCTATCCACAGAGCTGCCCTTGTGTTTCGATTTGAAGGGAGCTAGCTGATTTTCTCCAAAGGAAAGCTGGAGGGTAAGGTAGCCAGGTGACTACTACCTGGGAGTTTGTCAAGGAGCTAAGCACAGTGTAGACATGTCCGCTAAGGTCCCCATGTGATGTATTCCCGTTCATTTGCTGGAAGATATGATGTCATACTGGGGTATTGCATGATACAAAGCAGAATACCCAGCTCTGGGGCAGATTTCTGGAGTGGTTGGTGCTTCCACTATAAATCACCAGATTTCACCAGGTCTGGAAGTTAAGACCTTTGCTGTTTTCATGGCCTTGATCATGAGCCTACCCATGAGGAAAATACTGCATGGCTTAAGGCAGCACAAGAAAGTTAAAGAACAATTTCCTTAGCTTGATATAACTTTTTTATAACACCTCTTTGCTTAGAATTGTCACTTTGGGTCATTTTCATACTTTTTCCACTTTTGTGATTCGTAATATTGTACTGAATTGCCTTCACTATTGATTTAAAACAAAACTCAGTTCATTATTCTCACCATTGTTGAATGAAACTATTGTTTCAGATGGTAAAAATAAGATCCATTTGCTATTTGGATGCTTCTGGATACTAAAACATTTTCTGTCATCACTCCCTAAGCACAGGACTCATGACTAAGCATCATACCAGGGTCTGAGTCATAAAGGACTATAAGTAATGTCTGAATTCATATGCGCTTCCTTGGAAGCATTTCCACAATTATGTCTTGAAGCTTTCCCAGCTGTAGGTGCATTAATCTGTCCACACCATGGGAGAAGTGAGAACTGGGTGCTTTTTCTAGGGTTTATTCTTTTACTTTGAGAAAAATGTAGAAGGCATAGTTCATAAGCTTAAGTCATCTTTCCTCTCCTTCACAGTGCGTGCTTACGTTAACATTTTAGTGCAAATTAGGAGTGCACTTTTGAAACAAAACTCCCGATTGTGCCTACTGACTGTGCTTTGCTTCTCATTGTGGGGTAGTTTTGGAGCATATGGGCTAGATTCCTTTGGAAGAAACTAAATTGGAGTATAGACTCCCAGCACACAGCTAATGCTCTCCAGCCACAATAGGGCATTTAGTCTATGGGACCAGTCTAGAGTTAGTCCAGAAGTCTCTCAAAAAATAACCCCAAAATAAAAGCAAAAAAAACCCCTTAAAATATGTGTACTGTGGATGTCAGGTCTTCCACATCGAATGTTCTGCTCTACCAATTCTGTCCTCTTGGTCTTCTGTTATGTAGAAGCCACAACGCACAACACAGATGTTACATGCTTTTGAAGAAGAGAATATCTTGGAGTTGTGAGAAATTTGTCCGCGTTTCTTCTTTATCTCTTTGGAAATTATTTTAGCTTCCTGATCTCCTTACAGAGCAAGAATGTATGGGCACTGTACCATCTTGTGTTAGATACCTGGTTAACCACTGAGGCACTGAACTTTTTCTGGACACTTACTTGTAATGTACTTTGTACTTCACAAAGAATTAAAATCAGCAGCTTTTTTGTGTAGGGTGAGGATGGGGAAAGAGGAGAAGTTTTCAGATGTGTATCAATTTGTTCTTACATTGATTTTACATTTGTTTCAGAGGAGTTACTCTAGAGTTGCACTATTTTAAACAATGAGAAAATTAAGGGCTATGGCTTGCTGTCCCCATTTTATTTATGTGCCCCAAAATACCTTGGAGGTTATTCAAATAAATGCACTCCATTCCAGTTGCTTGACTGTCTGATGGCTTAATCATGCAAATAAATGTGTGGATGATATTTATTTGACTGTCCGTCATGTGGTCTCTTTGACTGTAGGGTAAAGCATACTTTCTTTTTCCCCAAAGAAAAAATTAAATTAAATGCAAAAAACCCCCTATGTTATAATGCTACAGTTGAGATTTTAAACACACAAAAGTCAGGACTTTCAGAGTTACGGCTCCCTAGAGCTTGTAGCTCAGCCGTGTTGTACATGTGGTGTAGATTAAAGCAGTGATTTCCTCTCCTTTCTGTACTCCTTTCTCTTCTGGGTCTTTTCCTCTTTTTCTTTTAGCTCTTTTATACTGACTGTGCTGGAGCTCCTCCGTGGGATGGGTGATCCTGTAAAGGCCCCGGTTGACAGGCACTGGAGCAGATCCCATGCACGTGAGACTCTGGTACTGCTCGTTGGGGCAGAGGAGCGTAACGAGGAAAAGAGCCCGGGGAGCGCTTCTGGGGAGCCCAGCAGCTCCCTGCACGGCACGTGTGGGGCCGCTCCTGTCTCTGCTTCGTACCCGTCTCACGCTAGCTATTCTGTGCTGTCCACATTGCAGCAGCATCCAAATAGCACTTCTTTTTTTTTTTTTCATGTATGTGCACTTGTCATGAATCTCTTCCTTGACGCACTCTCTTCATGTTGGTCTGTGTTTAGAGGGGGTAGTAACTCAACAACGAACCCGTAGGTCCTCGTTCATGCATATTCTGTGAATATCACAGCTACCCTGTGAATGAGATAAGCAGACAACGCGATAACATTTCTCAAGAGCTAGACGTAGCCTAAGTTGACTGACAATGAAGGATGGATGCTTCTCAGCATTCATGTTGATAAGAATTATCTGAAAAGAGTATGTGAGTTCCCACGCTTTTATTTCCTGGGTCTTACCCTTCTTCCTGGTTACCTTTTATATTCTGTATTCATACATATCCTGAATAAAGTATTATATACTCTTTTACGTGGTTGCTGTTTCTTTGCTGGTCTCGTAAATAACTTGCAGTGTTTTCTGACTTGGCATAGTAAAACTCCCAAAGTTTCTCAACAATATAAATTTCTGGAGGCCGATAGGTGTAAATTGCCCTGAAGAGAATGCTAGTTTGTTTACACTCCTCTAGGCTAAATCCTGTAATGGAAGAGCTCGTCTGTCCAACTGCTTTCTTTTTTACAAGTGCGTATCATTATACCAGTCTCTGGATTTTCCAAAGAAAAAATAAAAGTATCTGAGACTGTCGTTATTAGTAGCTAAAAGTTCCTGCTTTTTCAATTCTATAAACATTGGGATAATTAAAATATTATTCTAAATCCTTTTGAAATAATAGTTTTGCTTTAGTTATTGCTTGTTAAGCACTTATTGTAGTAAAAATAAACACCTTTCTATTTCAACTTACACAAGCAGGATATTATTTCCAAGCTCCTCAGGGCAGGGATTGTACTTGTCCTTGTATCTGCAAATTATTTATTGGAAGAGGAGCCCTATCCTCCATACGGCTTCAGCATTAATATTAAGTGATGATCTTCATATGGAAAATATTGAATTTTGTAAATGCCAGCAACCTATTGTACAATCATGACAGCACTTTTCTTTTTTAACTGCTCATATTTCTCTTCTTGGTTCTTCTACATCTCTTTGTTTAATTTACTAGAGGAGAACAAAGCAGAAAAGCGAGACTCTAAAGTTAGTATCTGAAATGCAGTTTCTCTGAAAAATCATTTTCTGGTTTTCTATGAGATGGATAAAGGATTTATGTCCAGATATGTCGAGTGTGATGAGTACAGACATTGCTGGTTTAAGGAGGAATTCTGTGCCAGGTCTAAATCTTCCCACTGCTTCATGGACTAATCTGCACTGTGTGCCAGGCATGGTCACCCCCCTTCTCTTGTCCAACGTCATGGGACTGCTGTGCTTGGGACAAACTCGGAGCTATCGTTCAGCTGCCTTTCTCCAGCCAGCCTTGTGTACGAAGGCCAGTCACGGCCAGCTCTAAAGTTGGTACACCTCTTTCTGATGGGTTCAGGTTATTGCGTCATACTTGTGTTCAATTTTATCCTTTCTAAAGATACCTCTTTCCTGAGACACATCTGAAAAGTTCATCCAGACATTAAGCCTATAACATTCTTCATCTCACTGTGATACTGTGACACTATTAGTAATATACTAGCTACTAGTTAGCAATACTAGTCAAATAATAACTGTGAAAGTAAACTGTGTGTCATTAGTACACTGTAACTGTCTTTACACAGTGGCTTCATGTACGCGTTGTGCTAGGATGTGCTAGGATGCCTTGCATGACAGCACGCTCGGGAAGAACCTCATCATGCCCGTGTTGACCTCTCAGACAGTACCTTCGGAGCCTTCCCGAGGAACTCTTCCTATTCCTGCAGGTTGATAGTTTTATCCCTTGCAAAATTCTTGCTTACTTGCTACAGGGAGCTGAAATCTGAGCAAGGTTGAAGAAGTCCAAGAAATGAAAGCAGATGTAAAGGAATTGGTTTGGATATGTGGTTTTACTCAGTGTCGCCAGTTCAGTTTCTATTTTACAGCAAGCTTTAACGATGGATAAGTGTTGTATTTTTAGAAAAAGAAAATACTTGCTAGTACAAAAGAAAGTGTATTCCAAGATTTAGTGGGAATTATACTACCTTTTCTTCCTTGGTCTGAAGAAAGAAATAAACCAAACTGCTTCAGGCCTGGTTTTGATAAAATAAGAGGAGAAATTCAGGGCAATCACAAAATGGGAGAAAGTAACAGACATTGTAAGAAAATATTGGATGGAACAGCAGCCATTGCCAGCATTATATTATAATTGAATGTACTAGGCTATTGCTTTTGTTTTTAATGAAATGCTGTGTATAGATCTGTAAAAGACAGTACCTTTTGTCCCTGCTTAAATATTTACAGATGATATTTGGAAGCTGTTATCAGTTAAATTAAAAGATCCCACTATTTTGTATCTTACATGTTTGCATAAACCCTATCAGTTCACGTTTAATAACATTTGCTATGAAGAGAACCACAAACTGTTTAACTTTATAACATCTACAGCTTTTTCAGATTTTTAGGGGTTACATGTCTGAGTAGATTTATTTAACTCAAATAAGCAGTTATGGAAACAATTAAATTTCTTCCATATTTTCATGTCACTGACAGGCTTCCAGGTCAGCTTTACAATATGGTGTTTCTTTGCAAACAGCTAAAATGAGACATTCCACAGGAACAGAAAATTTGCCATTTTTGTTATCACCACAAGCATATGATATCTGCCATCAACAGTTGGGAAAGTTTCCATTTAAATAAATATTAGAGAAAGAAATATTTCAAAATACTTCTAAACTAAGTCCCAGTAGGTGTATATTGCAAGAGCACACACCAGTTTAACTCAGGATTATATTGATTTTCATTTTTGTCATTCACTGTGGTAAGTCTGCCTTAGATCATTTGTTTAAATATGTTCACATATTTACAAGAAACTGCTTCAGTTATGCACAGCGTGCCTGCCATTAAAAGTTACAGTTTGGATTTGTACTTGCTTATGAAAGATAAAATAAAAAGCAACACGTTTCAACCTGCAAAGTGTTGTCAAAGATTAATTTTACAAAGGGTTCCCCATTGACTCATTCTTTGTGGACTATTATTATAAATGTGAGGGTCTTCTGTCCCACAGCAAGGATCTGTCTGGCAAGCCAGGTTATTTTCAAAAGCAGTAAAAGACACGCATAATAAGAAAAATGACTTGATAGTTCACTGTGTCCTTCCTGCTCCTAATGAAAGATTGTTCAATATAGCATATTTTGCATAACTTTGCCCAGTCCACTTTTTAATAACTCATGGGATATGATACTCTATGCTTTCCTGGTGAAGTCCACTCTTGTTTACATCTAGTTACTACAGTCTCTTTGTGGAGACTGTAATGTAGATTTTTTTTTTCCCCCTAAGAGAATCCCTCTATTCTCTGTTACATGCTCTTGTATTGCCCTCCACAGCTTTTCCCAATGGTGGGGGCTTTGAGTGCTTGTCACTGTCATGACAGAAGAAGAATTTACATTCCTCTAATCTGCCTAACAGGAACTAGTCCTTCGTAGGCTCCGTAGGATCCAGCTGGAACCAGTTAGACTTTTTAAAGCTGCATTTTTGCACCCAGTTCAGAACAACTGGGAAAAGGAGAAAGCTTGTCCCCTTTTTCCCTCTCGTTAGGACAGGGCAACATATTTGAAATGTAACAGACAAAGCAAGAATATTTGAAATTTATCCATGAATCCTTCAATATAAGGCAGTAAGTGCTGAATTTCTTCTTAGCAGTTATAAAATGCATGCTCTCATTTCTTTCATGCCTCGTGGTTTGCTACTAACCTGAGGATTCTGGTGGTGACCGAAAGCAGAAGCTGTGAGTGAGATTTGTACCTAAATGTGATAACCACTTCAGATCCTCCTGTACATCTCAGTCCAGCATATAGAATATAAGGACATGGGTTATTTTGCATCAGTGTGAGCAGTCCAGCTAGACAGGTCTCTCTGCAGCGGCACTGCATGCGGACTCCAAAAGGAAGACTAACAACCACAATACTGCTAGCTACTCTTTCCTTACATTTGTCCTTCTTATGGTTTCTTCTACATTATTGGTGGGAACTGTGAGATGATCAGAAATATCTGGAAGAATTCATTGTTCTCTTTATAGATTACTGCTTATTAATTAGTTTCTATTATTAAGCTGCTTATTGAGCAAAAAAGAACTCTGTAAAATTGTTCAATCAGTAGCCTAATAAATGTCAAAAAATAGGTGTGGAACAGAGGAAGTCTTATATCTATTATAGCTTTATGCTAATTGTCATTTCCCTCTTATCTGCAAGCCTCTATGGAAAAAACTGCGCTATCCATCATCTTGATCCACCTGGGGGAACTCCACCGTCTCAGCTACGGCGAAGAGAGAAAACCAGAAAAGAAAACTAGATTCGATTTTGAGCAAGTTGTCAGTATTTGTAATACTGGCACATCATTATTCTGTGTTGTAAATGTGCACATTCCCAGAGTCAGTCAGCTCTCAGAGATGGGTTTTACAGCAATAAGGTGTGGATCAGCAGAAATGTATGTATTCCTGTGCACATCTGTATTGTACATTGCATGACTGACTTGGACATCCATGGTGGCATGAATTCCTTCCAGTACATTTCTCCAGCCCGCCTCATCCTATAGAGCTAGACTGTAAGATAGACTATAAGACTATTGACTATAAAATGACGTGTATGACTAGGCTATAAGATAATGCAGTTCAGAGGTGGTGATTTCAAGACCATTACAGGGGCCAGCACAGGGGGTAAGACTCCAAACCTATCCAATCTACTTATTCATTGTCTTCGACCCACTGACCTAGAACTAATGTGAACATTCATCTCAGCCTTGTGGACAGCATAAAAATTTAAGAACAGCCAAAATTTATGAACAGCCAAAATACACTGGCTTGAAAACTACTGGTAATCCTAAAATAGGTTAAGGTCTGCTCGGTGCTCTGGGACAGTAGGAGGTTACTATTCTGTATGTCTGAGAATGTGCCAGTTTGAGCATTTTTTTGGAAGCTGGAGAAACTCGAAAGGTTTCCCTCTGCCCCCGCTGTTGAAGCCGAAAGACACGTGCTCCAGCACCGGGAAGCCGCTGGAGGACTGTTGGGTCGGGTCGGGCCGGGCCGGGTCAGGTCGCGTCGGGTTGGGTTGGGTTGGGTTGGGTTGGGTTGGGTTGGGTCGGGTTGGGTTGGGTCGGGTTGGGTTGCTGCCCTCCTTCCGCGTGGAAACGTGCAGAGGCTCATCCTGCTTCAGACTGTTAAATGAGAGCTTTGCTCTGGAGAGAAACCTCTCTGAATTAAAACATACTTGTTCCCACCTGTAAGAAATTATCTTTTTTTCCTAATGGAGCTTGTTATAACCCCCCGTGTAATCCTCTGTCAGTCCCTCTTTGTGCCGAGGGGAGGGCAGAGATGAAAGATGGTCTGCTCTAGGCAGAGCTGAAGAAAATTGCCTGCGTAGCTGAAAGTAACAGTAGCGTCAGCTCTGGAGACCCTGGTTCAAACCTGAGATCACGACGGTGACTATCGCACATCCTCGCGTGAGAAGGAGTTGGCCGTCGTCGAGAGAGGCTGCAGGGGAGCTGCCGCCGCCGGTGGGAAGCGCCAGGACCTTCCCTGCAGCCTGAGCAGCCCGAGGGTGAGATGCTGTCGGGGCATCAGGGCTTCTCCGAGCCCTCAGCAGCAAGTGAGATCAGGTTAAAAAATATTTATATCCCTTTTTTAACCTGGAAGATTTTCCTACTAGTTTTTCTCAGAGTTCCTACCAAGCACCAGCAGTCTTTGGTGTCCCTGAAACGCCTCCTGCCAGCCACGGAGCCGCTGTGCGAGAGCAGTTGTACCTCAGGCTCGTCTGTCTGCTGAAGCAATTAAGAGCTGTCGTTTCGCTTCGGCACGATGGAGTGGGGTTTCATAACGAAACCAGTTCTGACGGTTTGTAGGAACATTTGGCACAGGTTCCCTCTTTCTAACTTTTCCATCTCTTCTGTCCACAGTCAAGTTGCAATCCGAATCAAAGCTTATTTAGTAATGTTTAAAATAAGTTGTTCCAAACCCAATTAAAATTAAGGGGAGTTTTCTATTGATCTTGGTAATTCATATTGTTGTGGAGGAATGCCTTGCCAGCAGCTCAGATCAAAGTGGCAGATAGGAGAAAATAAATTTGCTGTTTTTTCTGAAGTCTTGGAGAAGGCGGCAGCCAGTATGTCGGTGCAGAGTATTTGAACCCCTTGCAGCATACAGTCCCCTCCTGTCTCTTCAAACGAACCGTGCTTTCAGTCAGTCTTGCTTTAGGTTTTTAAGTGTGCCTGGGCTTGGGACTCAAAGAAACAGTGGAAGGGCCAAACCTTAACATGATAGATATTTCCTTTGCAAACAGAAAGAAAAAAAAAGTGTTTTTTTTTTAAAAAACCCTTCATCAGGCTGCATAATCTCATGAAACAAAAATCAGACGAGGTTTCTATCAGTATGCATAATTACTGATTAGGAAGAATAATTTATAGAAACAGAGTTCAACTGTGGTTCTTAAGCAGATGATCTCTTGTATCAGTACATCTCCCAGAATAATTATGAGATGCGTGAAGGAATCGTTCTCTTTCTACATGCAAATTTAACTCATGAAAATTTCATGGAGATGAGAAGAAAGATGCAGAAAAGCAGAGAGTTTCTGTCCTCCTACAGATCTAAAGGGGGATGACACTGTAACAGTAAGAGTCTCAGAAATTTGTAGTAGTTTTTAAACTATTTATCTGCAGGAGAAATGAAAGTTTCCAGAAAACTTCTTCTTTGCAGAACAAAAGTTTTGAGTGAGAAAAGTATTATCGGTACTTGCTTACATATCAAAATGGAGCTTTATTATAGAATAATGAGTAATAGGTTGTAATTTGTTTAGCACATGTGGTACTACTATAGTTATGAAATAAATTGCTATATGTTTGTAAGTCCAATTTCCTTTTTTTAGCTGTTATAGCTGACTTCCCTTGGTTATGTTTCAACCATTCTTCCCCTTGATCTCTGTTCCTGTCTGGAATACTTTGTTGCATATAGGATTTCCAGTTCTGTTCAGTGTTCTGCAGTTATCAGTAGTGGATATTAGAAACAAATTAATATCACGATGGCAACAGTTATGTAATTTTTTTAGAAGATCTAAAGTAATTAGAACTACTAAGAAATTTTTTGGGGTTTTTTGTTGTTTATCCAACAAATATGACCTGAAGAAAGAGAAGTGATGTATTTCTGCAAGTGAGGATTTTGTATTTTAGAATATGATAGACTTCAAAATGAGGGAAGGCTTTCAGCTTGCCAATGGCTTTGAGTTATTCCTGTCAATCGACCTACCTAATCCATTAAAATCTGTTCCTTGAATTTAAAGGACTGGAAATTGGATTTAACTTGCTGTGGCTAGCCACTTCTCGTTAGAAAAGAAATGGTCTCGAAGCGAAACCTTACCTTGGCATGTAGCTCTCCAGGGTCCAGATCAGGACAGCATGGCTCGTCTCAGCTCAGGAGGGATTCAGAACCCTCTGTTTGATTTTCCTCGCAATGCAACAGTGAAATGGGGACTAGAGTCCGCAGTGAACGGGCACTCCAGCCCTGGATCCTAGCACATGCAAACCACAGTCTCGTTTTTACGGTTTGTTCTCACAGGTTAATTGAGAGATGGCAGCACATAGCGTGTATTGCTCTGAAAAAAAGCTCTACTGGTCCTGGTATCAGGAGTTGGGGGTTTTATGGAATATTTCCTGACCCTGAAAAAGTTAACTTTTTCTTTCTTTCCTTCTTTCTCTTTTCTTTTTTTTTGGGCAGATTTCCCACCCCCTCCCAGGTATCTGAAGAAAAAGTGATGATTACAGTAAGAGGAATTGCAAGAGATTTTCCATATCTAGGGACAGTGGTGACATCCCCATAAATCACGGGTAACCCTAACACAGACAGTCTTAAACAGGCTTAGTTGTCATAAGCATACATACATAGGTAGGACCGTTCCCATTGTATTTATCTTTCACACCTCAGCTTATAGAAATGAAATTTCTGTCATCGACAATTATTAATCATCCATTTACCCTGCTGAGACATCTAATAAAGCATCAAGTACAGAGTTTGAACACGAGAGAGAAGGAGAGAAAAATGTAATCCAACTTCTCGAAAGTAAAGGGAAGAAAAATCGCATGTAACATCTGTGCACCACATGTTCATAAATTACAGTGGGCCTGTGAACATTTCTTCTCTCATCTATATGTCACGCAGATTTAATAGTTCATCATTTTACGAAAAACAACGTTATTATGCACCATGCTTAAAAGGAGGGGTGATCAGCTCTCCGGCAGCCCTGCTGCAAGCTGCTCTCCACTGAGGGAACCTGGTGCCGGGTTAGCGTCCTGCGGTGTCTCGGTCTTTGCACGCAAAGCTCCTTCTTCGGGGCAAGACTGAGGGAAGCGCTGCTGAACTGCACCTCGGGAGGCTGGGCCCGAATGTGATAACCTTCGACTCTCCAAGGAAATTAATGTTTTGTGCTTAAACCACCAAAAAATGTTGGAATGTACGGGCTGGCTGGGAAATACCATGTCTCACTGAGAACACGGCCTTTCCATCAGCAGTGTGTTACAGAACAGGGTTTTTTAGCTTGAATGAAAAAATGAACAAACGAAGTGTTACACAGTTGGCACATTTTACAAATTTTTCACCCACCACTAAATTGCACGTGTTAATCTAAATGTGTGTGCTTTCACCTACTGAATTGAGACAAGCCGATAGTGTACATAGGAATACACAGATAACTGGGTTTGCTCTTGTCTTTTATTTCTGGTGAAATTTCTGCATCTCTGCATAAAATCTATGCACAGCATTAAATCCCAAGTCTTGGGCTGAGTCTGCATGCCCATAAGGAAAATCCGCATTCTGTCTTGTAAATGTTTATTCCAAGCTGTGGAGGAAAGCGGTGATTTAGATGCAGAGCTAGGAGCAGAAGAGGGATAGAGAGACAAGTCTGATGAAACCAAATCGTCCTTTTATATTATCTCCCATTCTTAGATAGACCTTATAAACATACAAGGATTTTTTCTGCATACATATGGTTAATAACAGCATTTTTAAAAAGAAAAAAAGAAGCCACAGACTCCAATATGTAAAACGCAAAAGCAAAATCTTCAGGAAACACACTTGCAATAAACAAATTGGAGATTACAAGCATTCCAGAATTAGTTTGCTAAGCACACTGGCAACATTTAGACTCCTTAAGACCGAAAACATTTAAACAACTTTAGTTGTAATATACAACTTCAGAGTCTTGTTCAAGAAAAATATGGCTTGGAAACTTCCAGCATGAGAAATTTCCATCATTTGTCTTTTTCTGCAGATGATAGTTCTGATTTAGGGAACAGTATGAAAGACGTAAGGGGCTGCAAACCCAATTTGAAGCGTTCCCAAAGAAGAGCACACAGACACTGTCTTCCTCTGCTTAAGTCTTCATTTACTAAAGTGCTTAAGACAAGCTCATAGATTGATTTAAGTAGAGGTTCTGTCACATTTGGTAGGAAATTTTGTTGCAGCTATCAAATCCTAGCAAGGGATTGATTTCTAGGAAATCAAATTACTTTGTTAAATGAAAGCCTCATATTTCTCTTCGGAACTCGAGACAGCTACTGAATTTTGCAAAAGGCCATTAAACGCGGTGCGGAGCCGGCGGTGCCCCGCTGGCAGGAAAGATGACTTTCCCTGGCTGACTTCTCCAAAGGAGGTCTGAACCTGCCAGGGAATTTCACTGGGTTCTGCGTGCAACGAACTACCAAAGCAAGCAAAACCCACGGATCTGCGTGGGGGCCACCAGCTGATAGACTAACCCCCCCAAACCAGGTAAGAATAAGAGTCAGACATTGGAACCGACTTGTTGGAAATTGCCCTTGCCTGCAGCCGCACAGTGGGATAATTYCAGTTACTCCAAGCGCTTGCGCATAATTCATTTTTGCTTGGGAATGAAGAAAATTTGTGAAGCCAGAATGCCTTATCAGCCCAAATTTCAGGTTTAAAGATCATTATAACTATCAGAACAAATAATAACAGTTTTGATTCATCTTTTTATTTTTCAAAGATAGAAAAGACAGGGGCCATGCTTCCATAACGAGCAAAGTGAGATTGTAGCGTTTCTGTTTTCATAGCAGGAGCAGTTTTCCAGGCTCTCCCTTTCCCCTGTACTGTTGACAGGTGCGCTGGGATGCTGTTGTCTTGCAGACCTGCTGTCTCCTCACCCTCCGAAGGCTCGATTCCAGTAGATGTCCTGTGAGTCTGCAAAGATAAACCAATTTTTTTATCCTGGGAAAATGGAGAGTAGAAATCAGCTCTGCAGTGAGCATGAAGAACTTCTGACTCATACCTAATTTGATCTAATCTAAAGCTTATTGAGTTTAGGAGAATCCTACTGGGTTCCTTTTGGCTTTACTTCAGGACAGTGGTTTGGGAAGTGAAGTTATATTGCACCCATAAGCACTTAATATCTTTTCAGTTTTCATTAATTTTCATTGAATCCTTTGTTTATCAACATGGGGTGATGTGTCCCTAAAACAGTAAACCACTTATCTTCATTGAAATTATTCTTTTGGATCTGAAATGTAAGACATTTCAGGAAATTTGTTTTAAATTAGCATTATGGCTAAGTAAAAACATTTCCCAAGGAAAAAAAAATTGTCTGAAAACTTTGCAAGATTTTAATTAAAATTGAATCATGCTATGAATGAACAACTAGAAAACAAGAGTCTGCAGAATTCAGTGCTATCACATTTTCAGATTAATTCTTTTTGTTATTTAATTACAGAGGATGCTTGGAGTTGTCAAACAGGAGATGAACATACTTTTCCTCATGAGGAGACTGCTTGCTAGGCAATGTCGGCAACCACAGACAGCAGTTGCAAAGGAGGCTCAGAGAATATGGAAGCTCCTGGTACAGATGTATTTTTTTCTCAGGGAGGGAGAGCAGAGCATACAGGAGCAGACCTATAGGATAGGAACTGTGTCGTCAGGGAACTGATTTTAAATAGGAAACAGAAGCTCATTGATATGAGCGCACTGGAGATAAAACAGAGTGGGAAAATATTTGCGTTCCTGGATGTAGCTTTTAACTCCRGGTGCGAGAAGGAGTTTGCTTTTTGCTTAATTTTTGCACTGCTGCTGGACAACTCAGCCCTCTTGTCAGCATTGCGAGGAGGATGTGACCAGAAGGGATTTACCATAGAGGAGACAATATGTATGGGGAAAACCAGCAGCAGCTCAGCTGCAGTTCTGATTTTGTTGGTGGGGAACTGCGACCATGCGTCTTGCGTGGATAATATGGCTGAAGGTACTTTCTGTGGAAAATCCTGAGCAGAGCCTGCGTGACGCTCATTGTAACACTGTGAGCTGCCTGTAAAATGGAGTTCTGAATGTCATTTCAAATATTGCCCTGCATTATAACTCCTGGGAAATTCATACCTATTTCTGCTCATGTCTCATAAGGTGGCTTTTGCTCAAAAGCATTTTGAAGGGCTTTGTGGGCTGCAGCTGCATAGTCCAGCCAGGAGAACGTGCCATCTCCTGGGTCGTGATGTGCTGGGAAGACTGTGTGGGAGATTAAAAGATTACAGATGTAATCACAAGAGGCCAGATCAAAAAATAGGGTGAGAGAAGCATTTAGTCCACTCCTTTAAAAGGATAAAATGTTTCTTTGCAACCATGGAAATGAAAATGAGGATCAGATTAATACATGAACACTAGCATCCTAAGYGAAAATGCATAAAGAAATCAATGTTTCATTGCACCTCTGTAAAATGAGACAGGGAGACGAGTGATCAGCGCTGAGGTCTCGGTCCCTCAGTGGGGCAGAAGCCGAAGATCCATTGAATGAAAGTTAGAGCTTTAATTTTCCAGCAGTGGAAACTGGCATTAGGGCATCTTAGTGGAATTTTGAGTTTGTCATTGTACCCCAAACAGGTAAAAGGAGTTTCCCAAAAGAAATACAATAAAAATTATCCATGTTTCTATATCTCTCACAAACCCCAGAAATTCCAGACTGTAAGATTTAGGAAAAAAGTTGTATTAAGCTGAGATATTTCCCTCAGTTTTATCTTATAACATTTTTCATTTTTATATATTTTATCATTTTAAACTATTTTACAGGAAGTAAAAGTGAATAATATCAATTTTTAGCATGAAAGCAATTGATTTTGAAATTCTGGTTTTGTGGATTTTTTGTCCAATCGAGTTTTTCCCAGATATGCCGGTTTCAACAGAACAGCATTTAGCTCCGCGTGGGTTTTAATAGACAAGCTTATTTCTGAAATTCTAAATAGAATTTGAAAAAAAATCCCTTTTTCCTCAGTCTTTTTAGGTAGTTTAGAAAACAGTAATTTATCTGTACCTTTTGTGAATTAACTGCTTGATCTTCCCACCAAAACAACTGCAGCACTACCAAATTTAACAGTGCTGCAGATCCAGTGAGGATTTGGGGTTTAGGAGCACCGCGACGGGGGGCTGGGGTGCTCGGGCTGGCAGGAGTCAGCACACAGCACTAGGACAAACGCATTTTCCCAGAACACAAGACCTTTACCTGGGAAAAGTAAAATACCTGAAGAAAACGAAACTCAGATTTTGAAGACGTTTCATCCAGGACTTCACCTGACTTTACTGTTCGTCCTGCATTTTTTGTTCACTTTGTTTTAGATCTTCCACTGATTTTAAAGAAATGAAGTTTATAGCATATAAACGTATCTACCTATGGGTTGCAGCAGTGTCCCAATTAATGCAATTATGTGTTTTTGAGAGTTCTATGTGATTGGGGTGTGTGAAGAGGGCTCAAGGGCAATGACAGAGGTGCCTGGAGTCTTGAATCTTGCAATTTAGCGAACGTGTCTTAAATACAGTAATGGAGGAAAATCAAACTGATTCATACATCGGTCATGTGCGTGTTAGTTTTAAACGTTTATGTCAGTACTTGCCAGGTGGTGCTTTGGGAGCAGGGCTGTGGAAGGTGCGCAGTAKCAGCAGACATGAGTCAAAGACTGCAGCTGTCGGGTTTTAGCTGGTACTTTTTGCTGGTGATAGGTCCCGTGCATGGCTGGCTGCTTTCCCTCCCAGGGATGCGGTCTGGGGCTCGCCAAAGGAGATGAGTTGCCTCATCCGCGTGTTGTGTGCAAGCACATGCTGAAAGTGGGAGGCGGGTTTTGCTGAGATGAGAGACACATATGTACAGGTAATTTCTATTCTTGTACTTAACTCCTTCCTGCAAAATGACAGTGGCGAGTGGTGGTAACTGGAGAAGACAAAAAATAGAAACCAACCTAATGGAAACTGTAGGGGTGATAGATAATCTCAATTTCATACGAGAATGGGCTAACAAGAACCTTATGAAGTTCAACCAAGACAAATGTAAGGTCTTGCACCTGGGAAAACATAATCCAGGAGGGCAGCACAGCCTGGGATCTACCCAGCTGGGGAGCAGCTCTTTGGAAAGGGACCTGGGGGTCCTGGTGGACAACAAGCCCAAGATGAGTGAACAGCGTGTTGCTGCAGCAAAGAAAGCCAGCAGGATATTGGGTTGCATCAACAAGGGCATCACCAGCAGAGACAAGGAAGTCATTATCCCACTCTGCTCAGCGTTTGTCAGGCCACACCTGGAATACTGTCCCCGCTATACAACAAAGATGTGGATGGGCTGGAGAGGGTCCAAAGAAGGGCCACAAAGATGACCAAAGGACTGGGAAGCCTGCCATATGAGGAAAGGCTGAGAGAACTGGGTTTGTTCATCCTTGAGAAAAGAAGGCTTAGGGGAGACCTTATCGGCATGTTCCAGTGTTTAAAGGGTGGCTACAAAGAAGATGGAGACTCTTTTTACAAGGAGTCACATGGAAAAGATAAGGGGTAATGGGTACAAGTTACTCCTGGGGAGATTCCGATTGGACACAAGAGGAAAATTTTTCACAATGAGAACAATCAGCCACTGGAATAATCTCCCCAGGGAAGTGGTGGATTCCCCAGTTTTAGACACTTTCAAGATTTGGCTGGACAGGATGCTGGGCCAGCTGGTCTAGACCGTGCTTTTGCCAAGAAAGGTTGGACCAGATGATCCTTGAGGTCACTTCCAACCTGGTATTCTGTGATTCTATGATTCTATGTTTATCAAGTTACTGTCACAGGATAGTTTTGCCTTGTGAAAACGCTTTTAACAGCTGTCTTTTCTGTCTGACTGTCTTTCAGATCAAGAAGATACTTGAGCTTGCAATGCACGGATTATTAAATTTATGGAATTGAGAAGAAGGATATAAATGTAGGTAAAATAATAAAAAAGTCAAGAAGGGGAGGGAGCAAAGGCCTGCTTGCAAGCCTTCTACCTTGAAGGCATGGGCATGCATGTTAGAGGCGTGAAAGGAATCCCATGGAGAAGGCAGGCATGGCAAGAGGGTCCCTTGAACCCCTGGATATTCAGCACATGAATTCCTGAAAAGGCCAGGATTTCTGCAGGAAAATACTTTCTTCCACTGCTTTTTGCAGCGAGTAAATGAGTTGAAGAACATGGAAATGCTTGGTGGAAGACACATGCTATGGTGCCAGGTACAGAAAGCACGCTGTAAGTTTGTTATGACTTTGTATTTACTTTTTAGGTTTGTCCTGAGGATTAGTTAGCTAGTCAATAGAAAATATGTGTAACAGAAAGAAAAGCAGGAAGAGGCCACACCTAACATTGCAGAGTAAGACTTTTTTCTCATTGATATTTAAAGTTGGATCCTCAAATCTTTGTTCCAGACATTGACTCTATGGCAAATAACCATATCAAGGGAAGAAAGATATATGTGACTATGATGCGCAGGCAAAACTGTGCATATCTGATGCATAAAAAGGATTCTGGATTTTGAGGTCTACTAAATCAGTTGGATTTTATTGCAATATGGGTTTTTGGTTCATTTGTTCAGGAAGAGAGCATAAATTAAATATGAAGACCATATATAGAGGAAAATAATGATTTTATTAGTTAAGAAAGCAAGAAAAATATGTAATGCCCTAGTATTCCTTTAATCTGCWTATCGAGAACTAGTATAATACATCTTCCTTCTTTAACCATACTTCTAAATGAATGAAGGTCCCAGTAAATTAATGAGGCCCTTCTGCCCACTTTATAAAGGTTAAGTTAGCCAACAAACACTAAAAATAATGATAGTTGACTCAGGTGGACAATGAAATTCTAAATTTCAAGTATTAAATGACTATCCTCGTTCATGTAAATTGTACCATAAATTGACTTTTTAATCTTAAGACAAAGATGAATTCAAAACAAATTTATAGCACTTGCTCTGTAAAAAACTTGCAGTCAGGGAAAGGGCTGAGTTTACTGAATAAATAATATACCTATACCCCTTAATATATAATACATTTATGCAACATATCTTCATATTGATCTGCTGCCAAACAATCACGATGACTTAATTATTTTTGTGTAAAGAGTAGGATTTTAAAATATTAGCTGACATTATTTTTCTTTATTGCAGGGTTGGGTTGGACTGTGCTCACTTACTATGTGCGGACATTAAATATTCGGTTTAAACACACCGAAGAGAGCTGTAAGAGCTTTCCAGATTTCCCACCTTTCCAAAATTCCCATCACTCATTAAGGATGTGCTAAAGCACACCTTTAATGAATAGCCCTGAGTGATTTTTTGTCACGTCAAGATTTTCATAGAAAAATGAATTAGTAGAAATTTTGGAGAAACTTTCCAGTAATTTGTGTTTTTTGTTTAACATTTAATGTAAATTTGATGTTGAACAGCAGTTCTATCCCATACTGCCTGTATGCTTTGCAGCTGCATCTTGCTACCTATTGTTGTATTATAGCTACTGGACACCAAACCGTGGAGCTACCAGATGCTGTGTAACCAGTCTAGGAGAGGTGCGCTGGTTCCCGTGGTTTTGCAAGTGCCTCAAAAAGACGTTCGAAGAGGCTTTCAGTCACCGATGTGAACAGAGGCAGGCTTCCCTAGGTCCTTCTCACGGCTAGAGAAATGATCTGGAGACGCTGCCATGCAGAAATGCATAGGCGGGGGAAGAGATTTGAGAGTTTCGTGGGAAGAAGTTGCCAGCCCGGCTCCTGAGCTTGGGTCCACTGCACGTGGCAGGTGAGGCGCGAACGCTTGCTGCCAGCAGTGCCGTGCAGTGGCACGGCCGTGTCCCGCGGAGCGTGCCCGGGTGCGGAGGAGGACTGCGGGGGAAACACCTGCTCACCCCTTCCAGCTGCGGTTCGTGCCAAGCCACGTGCAGCCGTCAGTGGCGTTGCAATGTGCTTGGTCGGTGCTGCGTACTCACAAACATCGCTGCTGTCTGTGCTGGGTTTAATTTTGGGTGGATTGAGAGAAAGTACCTTGGGAAGGATTGTACGAGGAGAAGACACATAAACCTTTCTTTCTGACTCAACTTTGTTATTTTCGCAAATGTGGAACACATTTGGTCTGSCATCCCATTTGATTTGTTTACTGCTTTTGTGTCCCACATTTGCGGAGGCTTTCCAAACATAGATATTTCTCTCATCTGGCCTGGCTCTGTCTTCTGCACAGAAACCCCAGTATAGGTGGGTGGAGTACACGTCCAGGGCATTTGGGTGGGCCGTGAAGGGGAACACAGTGAACTTTTGGAATAACCTGGGCTGTACTTGCAGGCTTGCCCACGGTTCAAGTGTAGAAATTATGGGATTTGTTTGGGAGATGATGTTAGACAATATCAGCTATCAGCCCTTACCTTGGTTGCACGCAGCTCGCTCTTTACATGGTCCGCCCTTGGATGTGGAATATTACAGCACTGTTATGAATTATTCTGTCTGTGCGCTTTGGAAAGTATGCAGTATGGCTCATTTTCAAACATCGCTTTTGTTATAAAAATCAGTGGCTCCTACAGTGACCTGAAACTAGTCAGGTAGGATTTAAAAGAGCAAAGAATTTCACAGATGGCTGTTTTGTTACTTCATTGTGGTATGTGTAAATAGTTCTGTGTTTCAAAAAAATATTTCCCCCTTGCGTGCTAGATAAGACTATTACTGGTTTGTCATACAACCATAATTCCCAGTTTCGGTGGGTATTTCAGTCAAATCAAACTGAAAGGAGGAACAAACCCATCCTCTCAGCCCAGCCTTTTTCCAGCCAGAGCCCCCTCCCTGGAGTCTTCCTTCTAACCACCATCTCAGCTGGCCTTGCCCTTTACAAATATGCTGAGGAATCAAGTAAGTACTAGCTCCACTGCCCTTGCCAGCCGGCATATCTGCCAGAAGGGCTGGGAGATCTAAAAAGGGTCATTTTTTTTTTCTGCGTATATTCTGAGGCTCAGTGTATAGACCCTGTCATACTGTAGTCTTTCAGAAATGCATTGACTTCACTTAAATGCCTCTGTAATGGCCCAGAAGAAGACACTTCTCCCCAGAAGCAGTTGCCTAGCATGCATCATTCTTGGCAGTATTTGCAAATAAACTTCTTGTAATTGACTTAATAATTTTCAAATAAAAAAATTATGATAGCTGCGGACAGCTATAAATAACAGAAATGAAACACATTATTTGCACTGCGCCTTCACATGCACTTGTTTAGCTCTTTTTGCTGTTAAATTAAAACATCTGTTTCTATGGAAGTGGAGCATTCCATGTAACAAACACAGCACTGGAAGTGACCCACATATTAAATGACAACATTTGACAAATTCTAGCAGTTGATTACTGGGGAGGAGTAGACTGTGGTTATAATCAGAGTAAACCAAAAAAATGTGTACCTTTATAAACCTAGAGTTTAAATGAAACATCTGTACTAAATCATGTCTGTAGAACAACACTGTAGCCAACTACCAGACCATATGATAATGGGGTGTTTTTAACAATCACTATTTCCATCACCATCCTCCAGATCAGATCCAGACTGTGCCCACTGGCATGAATTTTGTTGGAAACCAATTGAGATAGTGCCGGGCTACAGTGGATGCTGTCAGTTTAGATACAGATACCTGTAAAAAGTTAGTGATTCCAATACCTCATGGAGGTTATAAGCACAGGTAGAAATTCAGGTGAATATTAGGGTGATTTGTAGGCTACAGTCTTTTCCAGGCATATTTTAACCGAGGCTTACACCTTGGAAAAGGTGGATATGCTGCAGTGACTGTGGAATCTTATTCTTAAGGAGATGTGAGTGCATAGCAAGAAAGTGGGCATTAGAATTGCAGCAGCAGATCAGCTGATGATAAACCGAGAGTGCTCGGGCTGGCACCAAACCCAGGTTTGGCAACTCCCTTAAACATAATTCTTTGGGTCTGTGAAACTGGTACACAAAAGTCAAGTAAGTACAATTTTCTTTGAGTGATTCCTGTTGCTGTTAAGAGAATACAAAGCAAAAGAAAACTAATTTAGTCCATCTCTTTATGTAGATTCTTAAGCTGACATTCCTTAGTAGCATCTGAACATACAAATTTTCTTATTACTGCAGAATATTCCCTGAATTAATTTAAAAAAACCCCAAACAAATGCCCAAACTTTGTATTAGCTTCACATAGATTATTAGCTTCATACAATCTTCCAAAAACAGAAAAAAGGCAAACCCATCCTGCAACTAAAATGTTAGTTTTAGATCGCCTATAATAAAAAAGTTGCCATCGTATTAGGAAAATGTGGTCAGAATTCCTTGACCAACATAAGTGATACTCAATAAAAATTGAAATATTGAAACAGTGAAATATTTCTTGAGTGACCCTCAAGAAATAGTAGTTAATTGGCACATGGAAAGTTCTCACTCTGAACAAGTAAATCAGTACTGTTTGGCAGGAATAAAAGGACAGGCTACATTAACAGGGGAACAAAGAATATAATGAGTGGTGGTGTCTAAATTTACATTTATTGGTTAGCAGGACTTGCCTAAAATACTATAATAATCAAATTATCTCATTAGTTAGAGCTAACCTGTCAGGGCATTATGTCAATGAGGAGTTAATGGGATTCTTATTTAAGAACAAGGGACAAGTTTTTAAGATAATATGCAAGTTGTACAATGAGGAGGTAGGGAAAAATCTATATAGAATTCATATAAAATATTATTTTGATGGATTTTGGCGATCCAATACTTTGTTTTAAACATTCTATTTAAGTTTGCAAATAGATATAAGAAGCTTAAACACTTAGACCACAGCCATAGTAGAAATTGTGACTGGTAGGTTACTGAATTCAAGAATAACAACAGGAAAGTGGACAACCAGTGCAACCAGTGTGCTTAAATATACAGGACAATCTGAAATAAAAAGCGGAATTACTTTGAGATAAACACAAAAGCCGGRGGGARGGGGGGGGGGAGGTTAAAGCTCAAAAGACATAGAAATGCAAGATCATATTTGGCCTTATATTTTATTAAACTTTTTCATAGATTTATAAACGTTATTGTCACAAGGGGCTATTAGATCATCCAGCCTGACTTGATCTTGTAGAAAAGCAAAGTCTAGAGGGTCCTCTGAGAGGGCTCTTCCTCAATTTATTTGATACCATATAACTAATAACATACAGTGCTATTACACAAAATGAAACACTTTGCCATATAGATGTTTAATGAAGTAATTCTCACAATATATTTCTTGAATAGCCATTTTTATGATGGTGTTTATTTCAAAATCCAATTAAAAACTTAATTCCTAGTATTTACCTGAGTTTCAGTTCAAGTTGTTTGCTTCTGGTGTCATAGCRTCTGACAAATAAAACCACTTGATCGGGACCATCTAAATTTTCCTTATTCTTTGGCCTCTTTCACTGTCAGGCCATCAGTATATATTTCAGTATATTACTTTCGGAGTCATTTATAATGGCACAGATGAACTGTTGTATAAAGTTGAAAAAATATCTCTGAACCTGCCAACATCAGTGTCTAGTTTCTTAAGTCTAACCTTTTGGTTTGGAAGATTTTTACAATGGTTGTATGTCTGACTAATGAAAGTTGTCAGCTTAATCTGCCTCATCAAATGCACTACTAACTAAAATTCTACTTATATTTAGGAAGAGTGTTAGTAATTGATGAAATCATTCCAATTTCTATATAGAGGCAGTTTCAGAGGGGTTTTTTACACCACAATGTGAAGGCTGATAGTTTTATGCTGTGCCTCATCAGTCATGAACAGAAGAGCTTTATGTACACAGTAAATAATAGCCATAGGTATTTTAGACAAGTTATCAGTCCAAATAAATTTTGGGACACCTTTCTTAAAATACTTTAGGCAAGTAGAGTTATGCTTCCTCTCTCAACAAATGCAGCTACATCTTAACATCATGATTTTTAGAACCGTCTCGTATTAAACTCACTCCAGCAGAGAGATTTTGAATTTTGTAAAGTCAGTGAGCATGACCACTACCATTTTATAACTCTATTGCATTTTTCTTCTCATATCATGTACCATTCTTTAATTCTATTTTGCCATTTGTATGTCGTGTGGGATCCTGTCTGTATGGCATGACATTTGAAAGCCTGGCACACATTCTTGACAGCTGTTTTGAAGTGAAGGCTGCGATGCGTGCCACATCTGGAGGTGCTAAGGTTTGAGTGCAGACAGTGGAAAAGTCCAATTTCTCTTTAGGGATGACTGGGATAGATTTACAGTRTCGAAGCTCTCATTCAGGAAGGGGACTCCATAAGGATCTACTCAGGCAGATGCATTGCAAAATCAAAGCCAAAAACTCTATGGCACATTCTGTGATACTACAAAGTAAGTTAAATAAAAACAAGTTAAATATTCAGTTAGGGGACTCATGGACATTGCCTATACTATCCTGAAATGGCAGCCAAAAGGTATATGTTTTCTGTCTGATTGCCTTCTAATTTTTAAGTTATTTTTTTGTTTACTTACTGTATATCATTGTAAAGTTGGATCTAGACTTCATAGCAGACTTTGTGGATGATGGGAGAATTGCTAAAATGGTAATACTATCAATCTCAAGAAATTAAAATCTAATTAATTAAGATGGAATGTGTCTTAAAAAAGGGGAGTGGAAGAGAAGGGGTTGGGCTAGTTATTTTTTTAAACTTGATCTGTTGAAATTTTTGTTCTGTGAAAAGGATGACCCTTTATTAATGATTTCATGTCCTGTCCAGTCAAAAACTCTTAATTCACACATTTGTGTCACATAAAAACAGTACATTCTTATAGTTTCAAGAAATCTTCAGTTTTTAGGGGCTTAGTAATTCTTTATAAAGAAGTGCCATATAAAATATAGTCGATTTTGCTTAATTTCAGAGCAAAACAGAAATTCACTTTATACATTTGCATATTTAGAAAATAAAATAAAGCTGGCCAAGTTGTACTACACACTGTAGCAGTCAAAGAGTGATTCATTTTTGGAACTGTAGGCCTTCCTCCTGCAACACTTATTCCTGAGAGTAGTACTTTCCAAATATTTCAGGTTTGTATTTATCAATCCAGAATGTTCCTCCTAAAATAAAAGTACCCTGCGTATTTTATAATGCATAAGGAGGTGACAGGATTGGCTGGGAAGGTGACTGGTTTGGTTATTGTCATTGTCTTGATTTTTACCTAAGGCTCCACAAGTATTTTCATCCTTTGGAGACACGGTGCTTCCAATGAACTGAGCACAGCCATGAATGCTGGATACGTCTCTGAAGCAAAGGTGGGGTCAGTGAGGAGCTGAGGATCTCTCGTGTCCACACTATAACTCTCTCCAAGGCTATGTTGTGTCACATAACAACAGTTTGACTGTACCACATTATTCAAGGTCTGGATGGAGTGTTCCCTACCTCTGTCCAGTTCCACAAATCCCCTTTGCAGTGGAGGAGCTGGCAAGATRTTGAGATGACCCTTTCTTCTCCAGCATCAGTACATCAGTGCCCAGAACAGTGAAGCTTCACAGGGTCTGGAAGGAAGAACAGAATATTCGATAAAGCCAGTTGGGGATGCACTTGGGATGCACTTAGATGCTTTGATGATGGTTATTATAGAAAAATCCAGTCTTCACCCTTGTGCTTAAAATGGTGATCCCTACTGAGTACTTCATTCTGTGGCTGCACCAGAGCATATTCTTGTTCAGGCATTGCATCGTACTCATTGTTCACTTCCAATTTCAAGGGTATATTTTAATTTGAAGCCAGTGGCGTTGTTTCATGGAAATGCAGGAATCCTTGCCAAAATCAGCCAACTAAGAATACGGCGGTCATCAAAATAAACTTCCACTCTGGTCATATTTCAAAAAATTCAATAGAGCCTAGGACAGCCTGACAGCACTACGACTCCTTGTTGAAGGTCCTGTAGCACATAGAAGTACAAAATGTAAGTGTTCAGATTTTTGGGGTGAAATTCTATCCAAATCATTCCAGTACACAGAAATGTGCAACCTCAACAGAAAGACTTTCTCCATCTGAAATAAAGTATTAGTGTTGCTGTTGATGTACTCACTTTACCCAGGCAAGCTCCATCATCAGATGGTCTTAATTGAGTTCTGACACTCAGTCTAATCAATCTGTATTAAAGAAATAGCAAAAGAACTTGAATTTAGTTTTGGGAAAATTACATATTAAAAGTATTTGAGTATCGGCCACAGAGTGATTTTACATTAAGTGAAAGCTGCTGGTAAGAAAAGAAAATTGAGAATATCTCAAAGCTACTCAGTCAACTCCACTCGCTGCATGTTTTAAGAAGAGAAACCTTGTTGATCATAAATAAGATACTGTTTGTTAAATGAGAGCCCTGTGTATTCCTGATATTTTTAAGAAACCTTGTTTCTTATCCAAATAAATATCAGGGGAAGTTAAAAATTACTATTCTACCACTAGGAAATGTTCATTTTCTGTTTTCCCCCATCCAGAAGAGCTTTGAAAGACTACGTACTACTTCAGACTTCTAGAAGCTCGTGAGGTTTTACTTGCAGAACCAATGGCCAAATGATGGTTGGGTGGTCTAAAGTTTACTCAGCACCCAGATGTTATATGGTTTCCAGAACTTCCGTGGTTGAATTTGGGTATTTCAATTTTTTATTCTGAACACTAAATCATTATTACATATTATTCAGGGAGTAATGGAAAACTGTTAGCTTCAGCATGGTATAATAATATAATGAAAGCCTGAATTATAATTTCTTTGACATTTAAAATGTCACTGTGTACATTTTTAATTATTTGTACATTATACACTCATAAATACATACACCCATTTGTGGCAACCAGACGGTTTCAAAACCACTGGTTATTTGTCATAGATGTACACATGAACCTCCTGCATCCTCACAGGAAAGTAAGTAAATCTTTTGTCCTTTACTATTTACCATCAATGGACTCTTGCAGTGGTTGTTTGTTCGTTTGTTTGTTTGTTTTTAAGCATTTCTTTACAGCTGTATTTTTCATACATCTTAGCTTTGCGTTGTCTAAATTTATCTAAATTATATGAAAATTAAAATTATGAAAGGCAGATTGTAAAGAAAAAGCTAAATTCTTATGTTTATATTATTTCTGAACTAAACTGCCAGTTCTGTTTGCTTGCAAAAGTGCATTTCCAGGAGGCCTCGAGGGCCCCAGTGGTGGAAGCCATCTGCAGCAGAGGCTTGGAGACTCAGAGTAAAGGTTTCAAAAACATCCARGGGTATCTTTCTACATGATACTGTTCATTTTTAACTTGCTGTTACTTATCTTCCTATACAGAAACAACAATGCCAGAGAAAGAGTATTCCAGACCTGGTTAGTTTTAATTATCTGGTAGCAAAAATTAGCTAATTACAATGGAATCTTCTATAGTTAGTGAGTTTCACTCACGTTGCACTCACTATCTCATCTAAGGTTAGACATCGGCGTAGGCCAAACTTTTAAAAAATCAGATTGATTGTAATATTATCAATCCTAACCATGCCATCTGTCTTCCCTCAGTATTATACAGGAAAGCATTAGGAGCCTATGAAAGGATTCATGGCAATCAGAAAACTGAACAGAAAAGCTAACGAGAAACTCCAGAACCAAGATGTAGCTGAAGTTTTTATTGTGTCCCAGACTTAGTTGTCTAACTCRCTGCTCTGAGAAGGAGAGCCACAGTCCAAACACACATAGTAAGGCATCCCTTATGTTCTGACAAACAGCTTGCTTTGTCAAAGTGCAGTAAAAAATGCCATTTTTACATATACTAGTTGGGCAGGTGGGATACCTGTCGTGAAAGAGGGAAGTGCAGGTCCAGCCCTGACTATTGATGTCAAGTCTACATCTCACATCTCCAAAGATTCCCGGGGTTAGGTTGGAAAGGGCTAAGCATTTTTTCTCTTCTCCTGGTAAAGATGGACTGTCGTGCAGCAAATTGCAAAATAAAGGCTCTGAGAATTTGGTAGGCAAAGCATAAATTGAAGCAGAAAGAGGCAGCAGTTTTCTAAAGATTACACACTTCTGGGTCAGGGACGGGTTTGAAATACTACTCCCAGTAGGTGCTGTTACTATCTTCTGTAGGTATTGGTTTTGCCTTGAGACTTCTTTTCTAGAGGGGGAAAAAACAAATCAATATTATTTGGATTTCTTTTTTTCAATGTGGATGTTCTTATTTGCTTACGCATGAAAACAAATGACTGGAGCACAATTGAAAAAAGGTCCTTAGTTCTTATGTGAAGATTTTCAGCTCTCTCAGTTGCTCTCATGGCCCTGTGTGTACCAAAATTAAGTCTTGAGAAAAGTCTGCCATTTTAACCTTAATTTGAAAGGAAAATTTGTGTCTGAATTAACAGATGACCTCGTGATTTCTGAAGCTCCTCATCATATTCCCTTAAGTACTGAGGGCACTATCTTCTGAGTGCTGAGTACCCACCTATATTGAAGTTCTCAGATTTGAATGATCATCCTGAATCAGTTCAGGAACCCAGAGTACCTTCGCTATGTCTGACATTCCTATTCCACAGTCTGATACCTCTCTCTTTAAAAAAACAAAAGGAAAAAGGAAACATGTCCTTTCATAGACTCCATGTCAGTCTCTTCTGTTGCCCGTTTAGTCTTTCTGTCTAGGGATGACTTTTCTCCTGGTAAAACCACAGGACTAGGAGGATAGCAGATCAGCGCAGACACCCAGATCACCCGCATTTACACACATACACACAACAAAATCAACTGTGAAGAATACTCAGATCTAGAGCTGGCAGAGATAACACTGCTCACCTGGCTGTTATGCTCCAAACTTTCTGAAGCACTTTATTTGTGGTTTCACTCTCTTTTACTCGGTACTGTCTACAACATTAGCCCAAAACCAACCATCCCTTGATTATTCATTGCAGCTTCCAGGAGGCCAGCTGCCACTTCTGCCACTGAGTCATAGGTATTAGACTTTCTTAGGCTTGAGTACACATGATGCCTTGCTTGGCATAGTCACATCTGTGTCATGAAAATTAATGAAAAAATATTTTTAGATCATTTATTGATTCACTGGTTTAACTCATTCTCTCATTTAAACATCTCTCTTCTTTCATGTTCTATGTCATTTTTCCTAGTTACAAAGAACGAACCAGCTTTGCAGAAATAGTCGAATCAATCTTTGGCTGTGATTTTACAAGGGTGTCTGTATAGATAGGTCATTGTTGGTTCTCTTTATTGAATAAGGGACTTAGATACTGTAAACCCTTCCCAGCAGTCCCAAAAGAGAAATTGTACTTTTCCACTGTACTTTTCCACTCCAACCTCACCAGATGTAGCACACATCATATTCGTAGTTTCAAAACAGCTGTCAACAGTGTGTGCCAGAATCTCAGTTGCCCTGGCACTCAAATGGTATTTCACATGACATACAAGTGGCAACATCAAATTAAAGGAATAATGGCACACAGTACTACAGAAATATCTAATGAATTGATGGAAGAGAAAACCAGATTGTAGGCATCTTCAGTGGCACTCTTTTCCATTTACCAACTCAACATAAGGACTTATATCTAGGACTATCTTTCCCCACAAATGTCTTTCTTCTCTCTTTTTATAATTTTGGCATTGGTATGTTCTCCTTTTCTCTCGGTTCTGGTATCAGATTATGTTTATTCTTTCAATTCCTGTTGCAGAAATCGTATCCAAGGTAGGATTATTTCTTCAGTCATCTACTAAAATCAGCTTCTTTCTGCCTTCCCAGAAACTTATCACATTGGTGAAAACATTAACATTGAGATAACCTAGCTTGTTTGTTATGTATCTGGAGGAAGACATTTACCATCAAGCATCTGAAGTTCCAGAACAACCTCCCAGCAGAAGAGGAAACAACCAAATCAGGTCTAATGTAGGTTTTGCTACTGAACAGGAGTTACCTCCGGGAGTCAGGAGGCTCTGTCGAGGTGTGTTTGCTATGTTCCTGTGTTATTCCTTCATGTATAGGAGCAGAATCTATCTTCATAGAAGAGTTTATTCCTGTTAAGCATCTGGACTAGCACATCCAATGCAGAGCTGATTAGCCAAACTTACCAGCAGGAGTCTATATTGAAGAGCTGCGCTTATGTCGCATCTATACAGATAACTGTCGGATGGGTTCTGGGTCATCTTGCTGAATATACTGCAAATCCTGCATTATGTAAATTGAAAATTGTTTGGTAGCCTCAGGTCATGGAAACATGAACCAAAAGTCTGGTGGTGATCATGCTAGTGTTTAAAGTCCTCCAGAGAGCACCCACTCACAGAGGTCTCTTTGGTCCTCCTGCTTCATGTTTCTTATGTGTTGTGGGTAGTCTGCTTTCAGTCTGTTGTCCCTCTCCCCCTCATCGTTCTTTTGGTGTCAACCAGAAGCCAGCTGGCTGGTCTGTCCTCCCTCAGTTCAAAGTTACTTTGGCAAGTACCAGAATAACATGGTACTCCCTCCAAGAGGCCCAGTGGCTGCCTTTCTCCAGTCAAGCTTAAAGGCCCTGCCAAAGAATGCAAAGAACATCTTGTTTTACAACCACAGAAAGAAATACAAAAAATTCTTCCCCTTCACATGCCAGACCTGGTACTTTTTATCTACAAAGCCCGTAAGACATGGCACAGCCTATCCCCCATCTCCCCTTTGCCTTCCTCTGTCGGCTCTTCGCCGTGTGCACACCATGCAGGGTGAAGTTAGTACAGATCTGTGCAATACCATTTTAATGGACTTTAGCTTGGCTGAATGCTCCGTGAAGCAGAGACTGAGGCCAGGAACTGGTGTTTGGCAAAGCTGCCCACATGAGCCCTGGGATCACYGTTTGGGGAGACAGGCCCCAAACCAGAGGTGCAGGAGCTGCTCGTGGTTCTGAGCAGTTCACTGTCACTCTAGCAGGCAGAGGTGGGTCGAGTGATGGTTTCCCAGTGAAACTCTTAACAACAAGGAACATGCTATTCTCAGCACAAGGACCAAGCATTTCAATGTCAGGGAATTCAAGACAAGTCTAAGAGCAGCTGAAGAAGCATATCTTACCATAAAGAAGTATTGAAGATGCCTTATATGATGAGTTGGAGCTTTTCTGCTAGATATTCTTTTCTCCAGCAATATTCCCATGATTGAAGCAGCCACAGATTCAGAATAACCCACTGACCAGTTTCCAATATTACTTAATAAAATTTTTGGACTGGACAGGCTAGTTTATGGTCCAGTATAGCCCAACGTGGCTGCAGTGCCCAGGAAGGTCTGGTCCTTTCCCACCAAATACTTAGTTCCAGGATCCAATATATAATATAATGTCATTGTGTTACAGCTGCAAATGAGGGCTGTTATTTTATGATTGCTGGTTGTATTTACTTTGAGAAAAGTATTTTAAGAAGACAAATGTCTAAGATAGTTGTGCTGCAGCTGATGCACTTTTGATGTGGTTTGTGAGAAGAGAGAGAGGGCCATTCTCAGCCAAGAGCCATGGGCCAGAAAACTCCTCATCCCAAAATTTCAGGACAAGGATGAACAGCAGCAGCAGATGAAATGAGCACACACTCAGAAAAGTGCTTTAAAACACCTTTTGCAATGAATTGTTTTCTCAGACCTACTGTGAAAAATTTAGACTTCTTTCTCCTTTTTCCCCCCTGAGAAAAGCTCTACATAGGTTTTAAGCAGTGATAAATAGTACAGTTGCCATAATGCCTTAGTCTTGATTGATTGCTATGTGTATTGTATGTGGTACGTTGTACGCTGTTTTTCTGGCACTGGTTTCCTGTCATTAGTCAAACGTCATTTCAACTGGAACAATGGCTGAATTTCCAGATGAAAGGTAAGGGCTCTGATAAAAAGGACAGGCCAATCATGTTTTCACACTGGTGAAAATCAGGAGGAAATTAATTTTGGTATAGTTGCTCTGTGTTTACATCAGTGTCACTTAAAGTACAATGTAATGCTGTACACATTTCCAGTTAGAAATAGTTGTTTAAATACAGTGCTTCTTGCCAGATATAGTGACTGTCATATACACGGAAATGTGCATGCTTTCTTAGAGGACACCGGGATGATGGCACTGAAAGACTCATTTTACCTTCCCATCTGRCACAGGGCTCAAAAGGATTAAATGCATATCTCTGCTAAGCCCAGATCTACCCTGTCTGTGACAGTAACAGCTTTGGTCTGATCAGACTGTCAGCAGTTGTGGTGTCACAGTCACATTCCAGTGTTGTCATCCTGCACTCAAGAGCAAACTGTTCACAGAAGTCATAGGAGAAAAGGAGTATGAGAGGATTCTGTCTGATTTGACTGTAGAGACCTCGTGTTTGATTGATTTTTATCCCATTTTAAAACTTTCTGTGTTTCTGTAGAAAAGATGTTGAAAAGCAAAAGAATAAATCAGATTCTGTGCATGAACTATTTACTGGAGAGACTGAAATCACTCATGCTGGGATTACCTATTATAACAGACACAGATACTGAAATAAGCCTTTTCAAAGATTACCCGAGCATTGGCATCTCAGGGAACATGGCAGCATATGCGCTTAGTAAGGGTTAATATGTTTTGGCACAGCTAGAATTGTAATTAAAGAAGACGACATTACAGGCTATGGCTCCTGATGAGATAGGCCTTTCCTGGGGTGTGCTGGAAGTCACAAGGCCAAAGGCCAAGTGACTTCATTCTTCTCAGAAGAGGCCATGACACACATCCTGGAATGGCACGTGGAAATTTCAGAAACATCTTACATGGGCAGAGGCCTCCTACAAACACCAGTGTGAGCCCCGGGACATTTTTCACTTATGATTGTTAATTTAATAACCTGGCACATCTCCCTGAACAATTAGGGACAGAAATTCAGCTATTACTTGTAGATTACCCCAATACAATCACATAGTTTCACACCTATCTTTCTACAGCCTTTTTAGATCATCAAAACAGGATTTTTTACCTATTTAGAGAATTCTAAGAGCCAGCCTGTAGAAGCTCAAGTCTGATTCTTGATAACCTTGATAAACATGCACATCTCTCTTACATGAAGGAGAATCCTTTCTTAGAACCGATGTTTTAAGGATTAAGTTACAGAAAAACTGAACTCCATATGGGCAGCACAAAGTAAGTAAAACCAAACACAGCCCAAAGTGTAATAATGTCAGAAGAGCAATAATTTGAAATGAGGTGGCTTGTTACAAACCGCAGCCTATGTGGAACAGAAGTCCAATCCAACTCCTTTCTCCCCAGCCCTGGAAGATTTGAGGCTCAATCAGTTACGCTCTGTACAATGCTGTGAGATCCTCACATAGTGCTCTGGAAAACAGCAACTGTATTTCATTTTCTATCACAAAGTGATATATTAATGCTTGTCTGAAGGATAGCAATTGGGAGCCAATGGCAAAGGTGAGATGGACATTTAGGAACTTGGATATTAGTTAAGGTCAACAAACAATGAGTATATAGCTGTCTTTCATAACATACCTCCACTTTCAATGAGAACAAGGTATTGTAGCAAATCATTAACATTAGTGGAGTTATGCCACTTCGTACCAATAGAGGATGGCCATTCTACCTTCTTAATAAAAAGACACACTTCCTTGTCAATTTAAATGTGACGATTGCTAGGACAAATAAATGCATTTGGTTTTTCAAAGTCTTTCTGTCAGTAGTATGACAATCACAGTACACAAAAAATTTATCTAAACAGTACATTGTTAGAATATAATTCATGTGCATCTACATGAGCATTAAAAAAATACAGAAAAAAAGAAAGCGGAAGAGTACAAAGCTCCATCAAGACCAAGAGGATCTTCATTATAATAACTGATTAGCTTTGGAAAGCACTGCAGTCCATGCAAATGAAAAGGTCTCTGTTGGCTAAGTTGCTGTCTTTTTTTACAAAACTTTATGAAAAAGATATGGCCTAAATTTTCTTCTGATTAGTAGTCAGCTAATGACCAGTTCATATAAATCCATTTTCTGTTCTGCCTATGCCAAGTGTACTCGTTCACCGAGTGAGTGAGTATATATATATAGCAGAGTGCCCTGAAGCTATAGTCCACGTTGTTCAAGGAGGCTCCCTTTTTGGAGGATGGGCAGCTTCGAAGTGGGAGACATGTCTATGAAGGTTCACTGCAAATCCCGGAGCCCCTCTGGGTCTTTGGTCTGGTAACAGTTCAATCCATGTGGGGACTTGGCATTGGGGTGCACCACAGCGGGGAGCCAGGCACCAGCCCTGTGGGACCGGGGACTCGTTTTCCTGGCTGAACGGTACAAGGAAATCAAACTCTCACTGGGAAAGTATTTCTTAGCTCTGGAGAGCCCGTTTTTTGTTTATTTAGCTGTATATCATGTTACATTCTTCAGAAATGCAATCACATCTAAGCAGAACGAGCATGGTGTCTTCCTGTGTTATACAGATTTTGATGCTGTGTGAGACTTGCAGTAAGATGGGAAAATGGGGTGAGAAAATTACCTGCAAGTATTTGCTCACCTAGAAGAAAAGTAATGGCAATGTTTCCAGAAATACAAAAAGCATTTGTTTTGCCTTGCTACTGGAGCAGGAGCCCAGGACTGAAGAGCTAAGGAGAACCCTCAACTACTGTCAGCTGTTATGCTTCAATGACTTCAGTAACAATATAAGGCAGCTGAGGGTTTCCCAGACAGGTCCTTGCTCCCTGCTTTGCTACTGAGTTATTGCATTGACAGTCTCAATTTAGTCATTTGTGAAGAAACGGCTGCAGCAGTGTTGACCAACTTGCAGTGCTTTTTTCATGATTAATCAGCAGTTGGCAAAATATTTGAACATCGCAGTGGAATAAAGCACTAATAGTTTAGGGCAGTTTTTATGTGGTATGAAAATCAGCATGTTAATGCTTCTGTTTCAGATCAGACTTACAGTTAAAAAGAAAAGAATGTGCACTACCATCCTTCCTCTTAGGACAGTCAAATGTATTCACCTCTACTTAGAGAAAAAAGCCATGAAATAACCATAAATTGCTTCAGCAAATTACAGTCTAGACTTGCTGATTTGTTTTAACAACACGAGATATCAAACCCATATGCAAGCATTATTGTAAACTGCTGTTCCTAAATGCCTGTAAATGCATTGTCCTGTAGACTAAGTATACTGCAGCCAAGTAATTACTTAGCTTTAACGTGGAATTTGTAACAGGAAAGGAGTAGTCGCTGTGTCACGTATAGTAGTCTGGTTTTTCTCTTCCTCTGACATCTTTAGACAGAGCAGCTGGGTCATCACTATCATTTGACAGCAATGCAGCTTGCAGGAGATGAGAAGGCTATTTGTGGTTAGGTAACACCGACACAGACAGTGAGCTGTGTGCCTCCAAAAGGAAAATGAAACAGGAGTCAGGCTGCATTTAATTTTTAATGCTTTCTTGTGGTTGTCCAAGTTTATCTTTATAATTCATAGTACCCACAAGATGTACTCATTTCCTTCAGGACAACAGCTGCAGAACGCATGGASGATTACCTTTGTGGTTTCCCCACAACTGAGCTTTGCCTCCTTCTAGAAGATCGTGAAAGCTGCCATTAACTACAGTGTTCAGCCAAGCACATCATACACATCAAGTATAGGGCAGTCACAAATTCATAATAATTTCCAGTCAAAATAAAATGTATATGAAACCTTTGCTTTTCATGGGCCAAAGTTTTTTACAAACTATTCTTTATAAAACAGATTGGTACAGCTATTCAAGATTTTCAAACCTAGGAATCTAAAGCTGAGGGCAAAGTCATCTGATTGTATTGTACCTGTGACAGTGGCTTCTTGGGCTGGGACTTATTGGTTGCATCACTGGCTAGTTAATTTTGGAAACTGGAACTATTAAATGCTCACAGTAATTGAGATACTGAATTTCTGTAGTGAATTATTGGCCTGTTGAGTTCAAAATGAAAGAAAAACTCTCACAAAAAGAGAAATATTGAGTAAATCTGTTCCCTACAAATGAAATATTGCAAAAGTGCATGGTAAACATGGAGCCACTGAAACTGAAAACAAGGCATTACCGCTCCCCCCCTCCACTGCAGTGTTGGTTTTGTGGTATGTGTTTGTTCCCCTGTGTTCTGCACATGTTGCTCTCGCAGAATACACAGGCAGAACAATGAGGCAAAGGTGATATTGTAACCACACTGCTTCTTGTGCATACTGACCTTTTAAAATGTTCACTGTGTAGTCCGGCATCTGACTAACTGCATTTAGCTCCTGCAGGATTTTCCACCCTCTCCCTTAGGATAAGGCAGCAATTTGGGGGAGAAAWTTGTCCTGAACATAGCAATGAGGCATCTGCAGTCTTCTTTATACAATTGCTTTTTCAGTCTCAGCTTTATCAAACTCAGCAGATAAATAATATATGCCCTTCCCATTTCCTATGTGAGATCATGAGTGAGGAGGTGCTTCTTGACAGATGTCCAGTGAGTATTTTCAGAAGGGATTTTTCAGTCAAATGTAACCGTTATAGCTGTCTAGTCAATTTAGCAGTGGCATCTCAGTTTTCAAATTTCAGCCAAGTTTTCTCATAGCTGTGACTAAAGAAGTTCAGTTAGAACTTCCTAACAGGACAAAAGAGCTCTTTTTCTCTGCTTAAAATTACTTCAACACAATTTTTTGCACTTTCAGAAAAATAAAAGGTGATGTGTCTCAACCAGGGAAGGAAAACAATCAAGACGTTTTGATAGTCTGAAGAGAGGAATGTAAAATGAAAGTAAGTATGGCACAAATCCTAAAGTCTTTGGCTAGAATTATTACAGACCTTTAGGTATAACTTCTTTTGGCATCCATGAGATGTCAGTAGTCTTTTGGTTCTGCAAAGGATTTTGGGCAGATCCTTTCCTACAGAAACAAAAGGCATTTGTGTTATTGAATAAAGATGGAAAATGAGAAAAGTAGAAAGGCACTGGTAGAATACCAATGCATACTGAGTTCGACCTAGATTATAAAAGTTTCAGTTACGTTTACTAAGAAATCATATAATTAACTGTATGTAAAAATACAAGCAGTAAATCCACACAAATTACAAACTAAGAGTTACAAACAGCTCTCATACCATCTCTAGCACCCTAAGCTGTAATTTCTAAAGAATTTAGTCATTCCTTGATTTTTACTGTTATGAAAATGTTAATTTTCTTGTTTGCTAGCAGGAAGTATCAATACAGTAAAACACATTCTATCTAAAAATTGCCCACCTTAATACAGGTTGGACCATTTCATGTGAACTCCCTGCAAAAGCCTACATATACCATTCCATCGTTTTATCAGTACATAAACTGTGCTTGATGCATCAGGATCACAGCAGAACGAAGTGTGACCCATAGGATGACCTAAAAAACTATTTGTGCTGGTAATATACCATGTCTGAGAGGTAAAAAGAGCACACTGTATAGCTCTAGATGACTTAAAATTAACACTTTGGGCAGTATTAACATATTGCCTCTTGCTTCTGATTTACTGGAAAAACATATTGCAGTATATTGCAAACTCTTGCCATTTATAGAAACAGAAATTAAACTTATTGAGTAGGATCAAGTCCAGTAAATTCAGGACCGAATAAATCCCACACATTATCTGTGGATCTCTTCAATACACTGGTGAACATCAACTATTTCATGAGATCATACTTACTAGTTTGTCATCAGATTGTAAAACATTTTACCTAAACTGTCAGTAAATGTAAATCAAAATAAATACTGAGTAAAATGAAAGATGATATTGAAGCTAACGATAAATTCTTTTTATCAGCAGAGACTTTATTTTCATTCTGATTTTCAGAAGTAAAATATTTTTCGAGCAAAAGTCTGAACTACTCAGCCAAGAAGTGATCCAGTTACAACACTTTATGTATGGTGTGGTTCACAGTAGCTACTTTTTTGACAACTTTTGCACATTTTTAGTTCAGAAATAGTTTGTGGTTCATGTAGTGGAATAAGTTCTTGTTCCTTTCCACTTAATGACCCTGGGGTTTCTAGCAGTGATACCTTTGAGAAGAATGTTGTGGTTGAAACTTTCTATTGCTGTACTAATGCATCTCTGGTACTCATTGTASAACTACTGTGCAGTTGAGGGGAAGACAGTAACAACTATTATTTTTAGCAGCCATCTATTTGCAAAGCAAAGTGCTGATGACTAAATAATTTGTTACACATGTACTGGTCCAGATTCTGCTTGTCTTTTGCAATCAAAGCTCTCCTTGATGCGTCTAGGAGAACTGAGAGTGCAAACATAGCCAATTCATTCCCCTAAACATTGAAGGACATGTTTTTCTACTTTTCTACCCATTGAGTATGAATATAMCCTGGAAATAATATTTGTAGGATCAGTCACAGAGTAAAAAAGCATTTACTGAAAGTGAAAAATTTTTCCTTAGATTTATAACATGCTTGTACAGGCAGAAAAAGTATTAAAACTATGAATACTCAAAAAAAAAAATTACAATAAGACAGTGACAACCCATATTATCATCTAAAAGCAAGGATGTCACAAATCCACTGCCACTCACCGGTCAGTATCTGAGCTCACATAACTGATTGTCATTCCTTTGATCTCCACCATATCTTTCAATTTACATGTGCCGATGGTCTCATTCACCCTTCTAAATGGTATCCAATGGCTACATCTAGGTTAGTAAATCAAACAGTGTTCCCAAAAGCAGGAAATCAACTGTCTCTACTATTAAATTGCCAAAATTAGTCCCTGGGATGGCTGTGTCCAAGGCCAGCTAGCAACCTCCCAAATAATTCCTGGGTGCAATTCAGGAAGGGGCATAGGCCAGAGACCATTGCAGTTTGGATGTGGCCACCATGTTTTGGATGGCAAGAGAGTTTAACAGTAGAGATGCAGACTGTTCAATGTCAGTTTGCTTCAGTACCAAAGAATGGTCCTGCATACATGGGTTTACTTGTACGGGCGTAGCCAGTGAGGATCACATCAGAGCACAGCCTCCGAGTCCTCACCCATGGTAAATGCAGTTCTTTCATCAGGAATTTCAGGCTACAGAATATGACAGTTCAAATAGCATCGTCTACAAGCATGAGTTTTTTTGTATTACCAGAGAAGTACATTAAGTTTCAATAAACCACTTAATTCTCACTACAAGGGGTCTTTCACCAGAAATCTCTCACACCCTGGCATCCGGGTTTGAGTTCAGGACCTGTGATTCATCCACTACAGGCAACCCCATTRTAGGAGTATCATGGAGATTTTTCTCTCCTAATCTCCAGATGGTTGTTATTATAGTTAGGGGCGATCTAGCCATCAGCTCCCACTTCTGTTTCTATGATGCCAGTTCTTCAAGAGATGTTATGAGTGTAAATGACAACACAGTATGTTTCTGATGCTTGAGAAGGGCTGTTAAAATGTATATATTCACCATTTTTTTCTTCTTGCCTGTGGAACTAGGCTAAAGACATATGCAGAGTTTCTTTGGGTTTCTATAATAAGCAATTTCAGCACATAAGCTGTGTTCCTCTCTGGTCAAAGTTTCCATCTGCAGCTTACTTTCAGAAGCTGGAAGACAAGCAGTTGTTTTGCAAGGAAGGGCTGTTGACGTCAAAGCTGTGTTTGAGGCAGGTCTGGAGTGCAGCTTGAGATTATAACTTCCCTTATACTTTAGTCCTTTTGAGAAAAGTTGTAGTTAGACAAAAGGCAGTTGATCATTTTATGTGGTTATAGAAGTGTTTGGGTTCCCTGGTAAGTCTGGATGCATAGCCACTCACAATCATCTGGAGATATTAAGATTTAAGACCTGGAGATGAGCAAAGCAGAAATTGAAAAAAGGACCATATGCAATTCACTTTGGTGTCCTTCAAAGATGTTAATTTTTACAGATCCAACACCAGCATYCTACTTTTCCATCTCTAAGGACACATCAGGCATTTTTACATTCACTGCTGCCTTTTGCAAAAATTGCAGTTCCATGGAACAGTAAATGAGTAATAAAAAAGAAATGCAGAGGAAATATTTAGTTAAAAAAAGACAATTGAATTCATCATTGGACTTAGAGGAAAAATAATGCATTTTTAACTCATACTTCCAGCACAATCTCATTAAAACCTAAGCAGGTCTTGGGAGTGTATTTGCTCGATCTTCCCATAATGGTATTAATTTAACTAGTTTTTTATTACTTACGACACAAACCAAAAGTAGCAGATGTGTGAAAATATCTGGTCAGAGAGTATGCCCTTAAATTTCCAAGAAAGTTGGATGTATGTTTATACAGTTTTGGAAAGGCTTAGTACTCACTTCAACTCCGTGCTACTGGCTTTACCAAAAAGATAGCAAGATATGACAAAAGACCCATGAAGTGCCTGCAGATGTATTTTAGAATAAAAAGTAGCTTGTTAGGGAATTTAGGAAATACTTTCTCATGCTCATCCGTCTCTATATGGAAAATGAAAAAAAATACACATCCATTTCTACAGTAGCTTGCAAAAAAGTATATACTAAAGTGCATTATATCAGCACATCATACAATTTATTATTGCAACTGGGCTGTTATAAAGCTGGAGCTACTTAAGCGTGGTGAGAAGTGTAAAGAGGGCAGATATCTGTCTGATTTCTGGCTGTTCACACATGGTAAGCAATGTAGAGGCTAATCAGGCTACATTTGGGAAGCATATATGATCTCCTCCATAGGTGCACAGGGTATTAATCAACTGCCCTCAGGAGTTAATGCTGGCAAACTCTCTGTTGGACACTTGAGTGAACCTTGATACATGGAAGTCCCTTCTTTGTAATGACAGGGCCTCATCGTAGAACAGGCAGGAAATTTGGGTTATAAGYGGTCCATTTTCATCCTTAATTGATATGGATATCACTGTTAATATTTCTGTGGAAGGAAAAGCTCTGCAACTTTTAAATTTGCCATTGTCAAATGTTTTATTTCCAAAGTGAAACATTTATTTTGAATCAAGGAAACTTGAAACTTAATTTGCCAATACCTGAGAGTCCTTTAACTAAGGACAACAGCAGGCAGACAGCAGAAAGAGGGAATGGTTGGGGGGGCAGGTCTGATTTTTGTGGTTGTAGTGGTTTTTTTATTGGTAAAAGTAAGACAGAGAAGAGAAGACAGTAGGTGCTAGAGAAGTGGAGGAGATCTGGAAAATTGCAGAGATAATGAAGATTATCTGCACACAACAGTTGTGGGTTGAATGTTATCCTTGAGCATTCAACAGCAGTCTGAGCTGTATCAGGTCATCTGATAGATCCCAGAKAAAAGAAGATCCAGAAATGTGTCTGGAGTCCACAGTGAAGTCGAGAGAGGGACGTAATGGAAAAGAGGAGAGGAAAAATGTATTGATGAGAAGATCTGAAAAACTGATCTGTGAGTGGTAACAGTAAGCCATTATATGACCAGGAGGACAACACAGGAGGAAAAGGAGAATTATTGCATATTTGCTTCATGTGAGAATGGAAAGGAGAAACAAAAGATGGAAGAGAAAGGACATTCTGGAACAGGAAGAAGAGAAGAAATAGGGTAGAGATAGCCAATGGTCACAGCTTACACAGAAATCATGATGATATTTAGGACATTATCAGAAAGAACAAAAGGCGGAATGATACTCAGAAAGTTGGGAGAACAGAAAAAATGGGACTTAAGATCCACACTAAGAAAAGGCAGGTCTGCCTTACAGAGGAGCCATTGTTAAAGATTAATAGATGTGCAATGGCAGAGAGCAGAAGGGTAGAACAGAAAGGTATCTGCAGTGTTAGTTTCAAGCCTTGGAAGAGTAGGCCAGCATGCAAAAGGATCCTTGTGGGTCAAGAAAAAGTCCACAACCCATTCTTCACTTTGGGTTAAATGCCATGGCAAGGTCCCTGTTAAAATAGATGTGAAATGACTGTATCATCTTAAAGAAAATATTCACAGAAGTGCTGTAAATCAAAGGAAAAAAACTAGTCATGTGGTATGAAGCAACAACCACAGATCCATCAGGAGAACTTAGAACGTGGACCAAATGTTTGTGAGGCAGGCAGATGGTCAGAGAGAAGCTGAACGACTTTGGCAAATTTTCCAAGATGTTCAAGGCCAGAAGATCTGGAGTACAGTGACAAAATATGACAGATTTGGAAAACACGTTGTCCCAAATGATCTCCTATCCCTCAGTCAACCTACAAAGTCTACCCATCACTCTACTATCGAAGCACACCAATAAGAGGGCTCATGCCAGCAGAAGATCATGACCTGAAAGCCACTCAAGACTAGCATCTGTTCTTGAAAAACCCTTGCTTGTATTAGTACAGATTTGTGACGCTATTTTAAAAGTTGTTAAACTCTGAGCGATAAATCCTGGAGTCTGGCTTTCAGAGAATGGGGCTTATAAACTGCATTAAGGTCATAGGTGGTACAAACATACTCAGTATTTGCCCTTTCATTAAAGGAACCAGTGAATAAGTGAACCTTAAGACGTTCTTTAAGAGCCCTGAGGACCATAGAGCAAGATTATGAGCACCAGCCTGGGAGGCATTGGCAAGATACAAAACATCTGTGTTTGGAGCAGATAAGACACACAGACCCTTGGACAAGCTGAGATCTTTATTCTCTCCCACTAATAACATTCTCAATAGGGTGCAGGTGCCTCCTGTTATTTTGAGGAATTCCATCTAGCTTCTCCTGCCAGGACCTAAGAAGCCAAATATACACAAAGTGCATCCACCCAGTGCATACTCTTACAGCCTGTAATCATTGCAGAATGGTGGTGGATTATTCACTGAGAAGGCTGGAGGCAAGAAGGCATGGTTTCCAGAGTCACTTGAATGCCAATATTATAAAAGCTATACAAATGATGATGACCTGCTTTACCTTTTTGCAACATATGGGAAACTGGAGGTAATTTTTTTTATTATTGGAATAATATCTGGATACTGATGAACTCATTAGCTGATTTGAAAATCTGGAAAGGGCTCCCAAAGGCAATGCAGGTCCTAGTTCAAGAGGCTAGGCAAATTATGAAAGTCACACTGGAACTTTAGTGTATAATAATTATAAATTTTTCAGGATCACTTTATGGTCAATAGCATTTTTATAGCACCTTTTGTTATTGAAATTCTTCACATTTTTTTCCTGCTTACTTTTTCTGCCTTCACAAAAAAGCATGAGAAGGACAGAAAGTGTTTTACAAAAAAGCAACAACACCTGTTTTATTATATGAAATGTAACACATATACGTCTTTCTCCTCTACATATACACACCAAATAAATATAGCCCATATGGCACTCTGAGTATGTACGTGTTCACATTCATGCCACACATAGTTATCCTTTCAAGAAGTCACCTGCTAACTCATGTGCTATTCTGCAGACTGGAAGTGCTCCTACTGTTGCAATACTGCACTGAAGAAGATGCTGATCTGTAGGGCAGATGTTATCCCTGATAAACTCTATGTCTGGTAATGTATAAAACATTGATTTTTCTGCTGAATTAAGTATTGATTTAATTGGAGCTTTTTCTGCCTGCAATTTTGAGATCATGGAACACTATTTCTGAGGCTTGTACATATTGCTTGGTGGTTTGTAATATTTCAGCAATGTCTTGAGGCTTTCTTTTTCATTGCAATTGCATTTACAGCAATAAATTGTTCAACAAACACTGAATTTYATTAAACTGGCAAAATATGTGATAAAGCAAGCTAAACAAGTCCACAGTCAGCTGTGCCAAAAGCAAACAAGTGTTTTCTTTTAAATGCTAAAATAATGTGCAAATGAGACTCRGCAAAACTAAAATGCAGAATAATTCCAAAACCGAAGTGTGTATAAAATTAAAGCTCAAGAGAAGAATGGTCACACCATCCAGCTGCAATTCCACAACAGAAGGGAYTCATCATTCCACGTGTAAGGAAATCCTTAGCCATTTTTTCCTATCCTTGGCCACAGTGTATTGCTCCTTCAATATGGTTAACTTAACTGAGAGACTAGATCCCTGGCCCTAAGCTGGAGCAAATGGTCCTCCTGTCTTAAAGCTCTTTTGGGTTAACTTTCACCTGCCAACTATTTACTGGTTGAGAACCAACAAATAGTTGTACCAGCACAACTGAGGACACACTGTGTTCTCAAGGATGAGACAATAGGTCTGCACAAGACAGGTAACTCTTTACACCAGCCTTGCTGCCTAATCTTACATATGGCATAAGTATGGTCCCCCTAGAAGTGATGCCCTCTACCATCCTTTCCCCTTGCTTTCTACTTTCCCTTCCCATCTTTTCTCCAGTAAGCAAGTGTGAAAGAAGAGGGGACAGCCTTGGCCTCGTAGTTGCTAAGCTTCTTCAGCACCCATGGAATGACCATTAGGGTTCACCCTCCGGCCATCTGCAGCGGCAGTGCCATGTTCACGTTGATCGGCAGGCAGCTCACCCCACAAAACCCCAAGTGCTGTCAGTGTGAAATAAAAATAGTTCATTCAGTGTTTTGTTTTGTTTTAAATTAGGTACATATAGTTTCTCCTCCTCTCCCCTTACGTCCTGTCTTGAGTGTTACAAAGCTACAGTTTGCATTTTATGGTTTTATCATGCCTACACGTAACCAAGATGGATATGGAAGGTCCCAGGRGAGGTCCCGGAYGACTGGAGGCTTGCCAATGTGACGCCCATCTACAAGAAGGGCCGGAGGGAGGATCCTTTAGTAAGGCCTTTGAYACTGTCCCCCACAGCATCCTCCTGGAGAAGCTGGCGGCTCAYGGCTTGGACGGGTGTACTGTTCACTGGGTAAAAAACTGGCTGGACGGCCGAGCCCAGAGAGTTGTGGTGAATGGAGTTAAATCCGGTTGGCAGCCGGTCACGAGCGGTGTTCCCCAGGGCTCAGTTTTGGGGCCCGTCTYGTTTAACATCTTTATCAATGATCTGGATGAGGGGATCGAGTGCACTCTCAGTAAGTTTGTAGATGACACCAAATTGGGTGGGAGTGTTGATCTGCCTGAGGGTAGGAAGGCTCTGCAGAGGGATCTGGACARGCTGGATCGATGGGCCGAGGCCAATTGCATGAGGTTCAACAAGGCCAAGTGCTGGGTCCAGCACTTGGGTCACAACAACCCCAGGCAACGCTACAGGCTTGGGGAAGAGTGGCTGGAAAGCTGCCCRGCGGAAAAGGACCTGGGGGTGCTGGTTGACAGCCGGCTGAACATGAGCCGGCAGTGTGCCCAGGTGGCCAAGAAGGCCAATGGGATCCTGGCCTGTGTCTCACCAATTAGTAGATGTATAAAACTCACCAATTAGTAGACGTATAAAAACTTGCAAATGTCACTTCTTTACAATGGTGAGAGAAAGGAAGAACACCACCGTAGAGAAGAAAGATGACTCCCAGGAGCTTTGTGTTGAGAACTAATGACTCATTCCCTAAGAGAGAGAGATTTGCTAAAAGCATTGTTTTCTCTTTCCCATTTTCAGTGGCTGTAGCAAGGCTCAGGGAGAGACAGGAGATACTCATCTAGAGAGAATTCATCTAACTAAACATAGACATTGTCAATGAATACATCTGCAGCTGAGCTAGTCCTCTCGATTCCCTTTACAGTTAATGGAAAGACTTGCCTGTAGGTTGTGATTTAGCTTATGCCTTGGACACCTACTTTAGGACGAGATGCACCCCACAAATGCACAAATGCATCATTTGCTCCACTAACTACAAATTGAACCTAAGATAAATAGCTTGTATATAGACATCTAGAATGTATGTATTTAAAGTGAAGTGAGACAAACCCTTCTGCTGCTGACTTTTATCATGAACAGTTTCCATGTAAGGAGTCATATTATTTGCAGGCAAATTCACAGCCTTGTTTTGATTAATTTTTTTTTTCTGAAGCTGCAGTCCATTAACACTCACTCATGCAGATTGTAATGATGTATTGTATATTCTTTCTTAAATCTTATGTAACAGCTCTAGTGTGTAACAATGTCATGGTAATTAGAATCACAGTTTAGATTATTATGAGGCATTTTCTGCTTGGCTTGTGCTTTTAAAATGTTATTTCTCTCATTTGGCAGCCATACTGCCAAGGATGTGGCAAGGCAGGGGAGATGTGTAAATCATCCACTAAAGTTTCTATCCCAAATCAAAGCTAGTGACACCCCAGGAAAGTCAGAATCCTCCTTAACTCTGTTTTCATTATCAATCCATGAGAAAACTTCCTCCCCTCCTTGAAATTTTTCTTCCAAAATCAAGCAAAGAGGGCAGAAATTGAGACTGCCTGGTAACTCAGGATGCAGCTGAGGCTGCACTACCAAAAGCATCTGCAGAGACCTCCCCAGGCCATCTCATGGGGCAGGTTCAGAGCTGTTGTGCTTTAACCTGGCATGTAGCCAAACACCACACAGCCACTCACTCAATCCCCACCCCCTGCAGTGGGATGGGGGAGAGAATMAAAAAAAAAGTAAAATTTGTGGACTGAGATAAAGACAGTTTCATAGAACAGAAAAGGATGGGAAAATAATAATAATAATAATAATGATAGAATATACAAAATGAGTGATGCATAATGAAATTGCTCACCMCCTGCCGACCAATGCCCAGCCAGTCCCTGTGCAGCGATCACTACTTCCCAGACCATGCCTCCTCGTTTATATAGTGAGCATGGCGTCATATGGTATGGAATATGGCTATATTCCAGTTGGCCAGTTGGCATAGTTGTCCTGGCTATGCTCCCTCCCAGCTTTTTGTGCACCTGGCAGAGCATGGGAAGCTGAAAAGTCCTTGACCAGTGTAAACACTWCTTAGCTACAACTAAAACATCAGTGTGTTATCAACATTATTCTCATACTAAATCCAAAACACAGCACTATACCAACTACTAGGAAGAAAATTAACCCTATCCCAGCCAAAACCAGGACAAGAGCACATCGCTCTGCACTTGCTGAGGGATGCCTGCTATTGCAGTACCCATGTTCTACCACTGCTTTTCTACAGCCTGCTTCTGCCTCCAAAAAGAAGCCCCAGGCTGAAGAAGAACTGGATGAAACAATTAGTAGATTAGTGTTCTGAGAACCAGCAAGTATCTAATTCAGGTTTTTGTAGCAGGGTATGTAGTCAAGGCATTCTTGGCCCTCTAATGAATTTCTTTTGATTCTCAGTTGAGCTGTTTCATATGTTTGGTGTGCTCATGGGTCTGGTAGAATAAAAATACAGCTGAGGAGGCTGCTGCCAATACTGATGTGCATTACTACTGCAATGATGGTGTCCACTGTAGCTCCTCCAGACATGCTCTGTCCTTTGGATACGGACTCTACTTTTCTAACCAGTGACTTGGAGTGTGAGAGCAATTGGTTGGACTATTAAAACAGCRGCTAGCTGGCCGTGTGGAAACTCATACAGGTTGGCCAAGCAGCCTGGAACAGTTTGCAAGGAAAATGAGGGGTTAAATGACAAATAACAAGGTATACATTGCCACTAAGCTTCTAAGAAGTCAAGGYAAGAGAAGGGCTGGAATTCTTAGAAAAATTAATGTTGAAGTTTGACGCCTCAYAAACCTACCTTAATTGCAGCAGCACCTGGCAGTGTACGTTGTGAGCAGCGCATAAAATAAATGTGCATGAATACCGAATAGCGATATGGTTAAAACCAGGAATAAGAACTTTCAAACTGGACAATTAGATTGTGCATGAATGGGGAGAAAAAGTCCTTTGTTTTGCTTTAGGAGTTTAGGTAAGTTACATCAGCTCCCTGTATTTTGATTTTCTCATCTCTAATACTGAGAAGAGAAACATGTATACAGAGACTTCTTATTTTCCTCAGTATGAGGAGACACCTTGCTCAAGGAACAGCATGGAAGTAATTTCTGCCTCTGCTGAAGCAAGAATGGATTAGCTACCACCGACAAGCTGTCACCATCATTTTGCCTTGGCAGGTATGATAACCAGACCCTGTTTCCACTAGTTTAGCTTTCTTTTTAAGGCAGAAACACAAACCACCGTATCCATGAATAAAACATGCTGCCATACAAAGAGATCATTTCCCCTCCAATTCCGGTGTTTGTCCTGACAAAATCATCTCAGAAACATCGCAAAAATAGTGAGACGTAGCTGAACATAAGGAGAGAACTCGGAGAAAGGAACAAAGTTAATAAATAAGGATTGGGGGAAAGCACAAGAGAATTGTTTGAGAGACATACACGAGGTTCAGAAATGAGAAGATTTTTAAATGGTCAGGATGTCAGGAGGGCATTAAAAAAACATTCTGAGAGCAGACTTCAGCCTGGGGAGAGCACTGTAATTCCCTTAACTTCAGTACAATTTAATTCAAGTCAGTCAAAAAGGACCCCAAATGTATATGACAGAGTACTGCAGCTATGAGGAGATGAGTAACCGGGCTGGGAGCGGGAGAGGTGAGTGCAGGAGGGAACACCCGACCCCTCTCGGCATACAGCTGCCTGCCGTGGCCCCCACCACCCTTGAGGCGAGTCCGTGGGACCTGCTCAGCTGCAGACCCCCGGCCCCGAGCCCTCCCTCTGGCTCCTCCCCATCCGCTTCCCCTACAGCCGGTGGCTCCGGAGCGCTGGCACGTCTGCTGCCCCGGGAGAGGGGCTTTCTCCGGTCCTGCCGCTTCTTGTCCTCGTTTCTTGTGCAAGAGAGAACTCGTCCCGGCAGGCACGTGGGCCAGTGTTGTGGCTGAACCCGGCAGGCAGCTAAACACCGCACAGCTGTTCGCTCGCTCCCCCACAGTGGGATGGGGGAGAGAATTGGAAAAAAAAACCAGTAAAACTCGTGGGTTGAGATAAAGACAATTTAATAGGACAGAAAAGAAAGGGAAAATAATCATAATGATAAAAGAATATACAAAGCAATTGATACACAATGCAATTGCTCACCACTCACTGACTGATGCCCAGCCAGTTCCCAAGCAGTGGACCCCCAGCCAGCTTTTCCCCCAGCTTTATATGCTGAGCATGACGTCATATGGCATGGAGTATCCCTTTGGTCAGTTGGGGTCAGCTGTCCCAGCCGTGTCCCCTCCCAACTCCTTGTGYACCCCCAGCCTGCTCGCTGGTGGGGTGGCGTGAGAAGCAGAAAAGGCCTTGACTTCGTGTAAGCACTGCTCAGCAATAATGAAAACATCCCTGTGTTATCAACACTGTTTTCAGCACAAATCCAAAACATAGCCCCATACTAGCTCCTATGAAGAAAATTAACTCTACCCCAGCCGAAACCAGGACAGCCAGACATCTATTTCTTCCGCTCTGCCCTTAGAGGGGTGTTGCACAAGACAAGGCTGCCGAGCCCTGCAGGGCTGCTTAAGGAGAGCGGCACATTCACGCTGCTGGGGAGCGGAAGAGAAATCAGATGGGAACTATGGCATTAGCTCAGCCGGCAATTTGCACACACTGCTCCCCCCGTGCCCGGCACCGCTGTCAAGGAAGCCTGGCGCGTCAGGGCCTGACTCTGCCCATCTCCCAGCCGGGCTGGCCCCGCTCCTGGCTGTGCCCCGGCTGTGCCCCTCCCCGGCTCCCCACCTGCCCCCAGCGAARGCTACGCACTACTGCAAATTTGTTCACTTTAGCTACAGGAAGTAACAGCTTCCGACACCAAATTTAAGCTTCTGCAACGTATTACTATTAATGGATTCTTACATTTAATTAATGCCCACAGGATCTAGTTAAGACTACAAAAATTCTTAATTAAGCACGCAGAGAGCTGTCTTTRGGACAGCGGTTTCAAGCTTGTATATACTTAGCTGGTAAATGCTAAAAATGAAGCACATATTACCTTATCACATGAACTCAGAAACTTGCATCTGTGGTGTTTGTTCACTTCACTGCCATTTTAAAATCAATCTCGGGAGGCTCTCAGGATACAGTTTAGAGTATCAAGCTGTAGAGGAAGTGCTGGTCAACTTGCTTAAGGATTGTTAACGTTGTCAATTCATCAAGTTGATTTATATTTCTTGTTTTCCCCAGCCTTCTGAAAGTCTCTTCTCTTTGCCTTTTTTCATGGCACGCTGAATGATGTAATTCTGGTGTGTTCTCCATTTGTGAGTGTCAATAGCCAGAAAGATTTATAGCTCAAGGATAAAAAGCTCCTCCAGCTATGGTCTCCTCTTGCCTTTTAGTCTGGTAGTCAGAAAGAGGGAATTCATTTTAAATTGACTGTAAATACTAATGCTGAATTACAAATTCAAAATGTTACTGCTTTGCTACATATGTTCCAATATATAGTAGTTTGTGTTAGTCAAAACRATAAGGAAAAAATGTCAAAATTTTTCAAGATTAATTACAAAATATTTACTTGGTATTTCTTATTTGTGGTGATGCTGGGATAAAACTTGAAAACATGTTAAAATGTTCTCTCTATATATTACTTCTCATAGTAATCCTCTAAAGCAAATTTATTCATTTATTTTCTTACCTATTTTTCTTCCATGTTGGGGAATTTTAAACTTGATGTAAGAAAAAATCTGAAGTTCCAATGTTAATAAATGAATGCCGAGTAGGATCAGGCTCAAAGGCAACATTAAAGCACAGAGTCCTTAAGTCACATGATTCAAATTTCTTGAATTTCCTGTATTTTTCATCCACTAATTTATCTGCTGGGACTGATCTTTACCATCGCTACAGAAGTTAATAGTACCTGTAAATGCTCCATACATAAAATGAAGTTTGTCCATACTCTTGCACAGTGTGAAAGTGCATCTTAACAAGCAAATAAACTATTTGGTTCAACAGAAGGCAAATTAGCACTTTATTCATTCACAGCGTACACGGATCCTACACATGTACATTCTTCCTTGCGCCACGACTGGCCTGGAGTTGTTTTCTCCTATCTCCTACCTACCTGAAGGATGCCACCAGTGTTACACCACTAAACTAACCCCAACATTACTGAACTAAAGTAGGTTCTAGATCCTATTAGGTGATGAGTCCCAATATCTCTATATGCCCCATATCTCATGCACAGGACACAGACTTCCATGCTTTGCTTTATTGGTAAGCTGTAAATAAAGTTACTATGTTCTTCTTCCTTTGTAGATGTCACTTCTCTGAAGAACCGTACAGAATTACAGAACTGTAATTCTGAATGAATTATTATTGAACTGTCTGATAGGTTTCATAATAAAAGAGAAAGGTCTTTTAATAGGAAACTGCACGAAGAAGGATATATGTTATTTTTTTTTTCATTTTCATTTGGTAATATGTAGAACTAGCTGTGGTACCTACAAAAAGCTTATGGTAAGTTTTCTGCATGTTTAAATAGCCCTCTCAAAGCACCTTGCATTTACCATTATTATGTGAGATTTGGGTCACTACCTTTGTGGCTGGTTCCTGCGGAAGTGGCACAAGAGCAGAACATGACAGATCCAGAAAAGAGATTTCATATGACTATTGCCTTTTTAGAGCATTTTAAGCTTTATTAGCAAAACACTTTCAACTTTGAATTAAGTGATGGAGCTCCTTGGCATTAGAAAACAGCTTTCAGAACCACTGTTTTAGTTTCCAAGAGGAAAAAGCTTAATACCAAAACCATTTCTGTTTCCAACTATAACAGTATCTGGAATAACGGGATATTGTAACAATAATTCCCGGCTCTTGGTGAGCATGGATGGTTTTCTCTTCCACAGTAAGAGCAGAGGAATGCAGTGGAAGGGTCACTTTTGAGCTCGGCAAAAGTGGTGTATGTGATTTTAGGCAAGTCATTCAAGACTACGTCCAAAAAAGGCAGCAGGCAACACTTACAGTGCATAACTTCAGGATCCAGTCTCCTCTTACCGTGCAGGTGGAGGGCTGCATGTCTTAGGAAGCGATCCAACATAACCGGGAAGCTGTCTAAATCTAGCTAGCAGAGAGATCAGAGTTATCGCTGAGAACAGTAACTGGACCGAGCGCCTGTGAGGTAACGTCTCCTGACTCCTGCTGAGACAGAAAGTTGTGGGCAGGTGCAGAAGCACAGAGCTAGACGTCCAGGGAACTGAAAGTCCGAACCCCTCCCAAACGCCTCAAACACACATTTCTCAAATTTCAGTTCCTTCAGCATTAGGTGGCAGCTGACAGGGCTTTTAAAAGGATCAAAATTTTGGATTTACATGCTTGAAAGTTCTGTCTGCATCCCACATTAGGCATTACAGCTAGCTCAGCAATCCAGCAGCACTGAACTCCACAAGCTAATTTCTCACTTTACCTCAGATATTTCAGTGTTACCCTGTAATGTGCAGAGCAGGTGTGTGCGAAGTCCTTTATGGATCTGGCTGATAACCATTCTGCATTCATTCCTTTACCTGTAGAACAGGAGTAATAGTTCCCTAYCCACAGGAATACTATGAGAATAAATACGTAAATGTTTTTGAAGTGTTCAGACAAGGCAGACACTGGCATTGTAAAATTAGCTGGAAGTACAGCTGTGCTATACAAGGTCTGAACAATTCAGCGACTTAGAAGATCAAAAACCACTTTCAAGGGAAGAAAAATTAGGCATACAGTGGTTTTCTAGACCACCATTTCAATTCCAGTTGAGGCCTTTTAGCTGTCGAAGTCATTACATGTAATTACACTGTATATTGTATTAGGAATTAGTTTATTCTAGTTCACAGGCAGCAATACAATAAATACAGAAACAGTTTTCTTGATACTAGGGTACATTTGTTGATGGAGCTAGGGGATTAATTTTGAATATGGAGTCTAAGGCATTTCCCAGAAGAGATCTTGTCAGAGTTGAATGCCAGACAAGTAAGTTTCTGGTGATATTTTCTGAAAACCAGTTCCCTTAGCATACACGAAGTTAAAAATCCATTGCCATTTTTTGAATATCTTCAGCCAAGATATATYTATTTCTTAACAACTACACAATATTTAAATCAGGAGCCTTCTTTACTAAGAAACCCTTCATCTCCATGACTGGTGGTCAGCAGAAGCCAGCGTTGGAAAATAAATGCTGGAGAGGAGACAGAGGTGGGCATGGCCCGACGGCAGGGCGCTGGCCCCACTCCCGGCTGTATGCCCCCTCAGGGCTTCTCCTACTCAGCGCCAGAAATTTGTCTCTGCGGCGGTTCACTGCTCTTGGGGTGGCTGGAGCAAATGCAGCGGAATGGATGGTTCACCCTTGACGGTTCATCCTCGTCTCCCGAAGGAGCCGGGGGGCACGAGACGCACTGGCAGTTCCCAAGCTGAAAAGAAACCAAAGCGGGCGACTCCTCATGCAGTGCATATTCAAGGTGTAAAACTTTGCGCCATGCGAACYGGACGCGGAAAGTTTATTCAGATTATAAAATAAGAGAAAGCAATGCGCAGCCCTTAGTGCCCTCTCCGGCGCAGGCTAACCCAGCAGCGACTCTGCGTTTTAATTCAGCTAAGCCCGGCCCCTGCGGCCGCGGGCGGGACAAGCACAGGGTGCCACGGAAAAGGCGATCACACGTCTCCCCTGGTCACCGCGCTCTCGAAGCAAACACAGGTTAAAAAAACCCCAAACCCACGACGGGACGAGTGCCAGCTCTTTAACTCTCCGTCCCTGCCGGCCCAGTTCTTCGGGGACTCGCGTCCAGCGGGGTTAGGCCGCCTCATGCCGGCCTCGCCTGCCGGGGAGGGGGCGGCGGGAGCCCCGCGGCGGCCCCGGCGGCATTGCGCAGGCGGACCCGGCGTCAGGCGGGCCGGGCGTCAGGCGGGCCGGGCGTCAGGCGGACCCGGCGTCAGGCGGACCCGGCGTCAGGCGGACCCGGCGTCAGGCGGACCGCGCCCCGCCGGGCCTCTGCGCCGGGCCGGCCCCGCCGCGGGACGCCGCCCGCCCTCCCCGCCAATGACGGCCGGGGCCGTCACGGCGGCGCGTCACGCGGGCCGCCAAGATGGCGAAGGTGTCGGAGATGTACGACGTGACTTGGGAAGGTAACGCCGCGGCCAGCCGGAGGCCTCCCGGCCGGGACCGGGGCCGGGCCGACCGACCCCCGGGCGCGGGGTGGGGGCGGCGGTGTCCGCACCTGCGCGGTGCCCCCGGAGCCCCGCCGCGCGGCGGGCCCGGGGCAGGCCGGCGCCCGTGCCCCGGCAGCCGGTGCCGGGGGCGGCGGTACCCAGGCGGGGCCGGGGGCCGGCACAGGAGGTTGGGGCGAGGGGCCGGCGGTTCTGGCAGCTGCCGGGCTCCTCGGGCTGTGGGTGGCCGGCACAAGCGGGGCGGCGTTGCCCGAGAAGCGGAGTTGTCGCCCTGTGGTTACCCGCTCGGTGGGCGGCCGCGCTCATCCAGCCCTCCCGCCGGCTGGTTACCGCCCGGAGAGCGGAGGCGGCCCCGTGTCAGTGCCCGGTGTGCGGCCGGGAGGGCTCCCCTGCTGGGGTGCTCTCCCCAAGCCTCGGTACAGGCGGGGGCCCTCCAGCCGCTGCCTCYGCTTTGTGGGGACGGAGCCCCGTTTCCCCAGAGGACAGCGTTTGGCGTTCTTCCCCCTGCTTCCCAGYTCCCCCAAAACACTAATACAGCGCTTACGGGAAAAAATGGCCCTTTGGCTGGGTCAGCGGTTTGTGTCTCAGTTCATCTTTTGATGAAAATTGCCTGATGTTTTCCTAAAACTTGATGAAGAGCGTTTGTGGAGGAACTCCCAGAAGCTCTGAAGTGACATAAAAGTTTTTCAAAATCCTACTCGCCAGGTCTTTGTAGCTTTCATATCTGTTCAATCACAACGATTTTTTTTWAATTTTTTTTTTATAGCAGTACTTTTTGAGGTTTACCTGACACATTCTGAATGGTTCTCTTGTAAGCAGTGTGTGTTCAAATGTGAGTTCATACAGTACATGAGCCCAGTACAGTCTCCTGTCAGGAATAAATTAATGCTTCTCCATGATTTTGGCCATAAAGGGGGAACCTTTAGCTAGGTGGTCCAATACATTGCAAACATTATACAGTAGAGGAGATAATGCAGAGAGAAACTGTGTGATCTTTGTTTTTTTTTATTTATTTACTGCTAATCTGTGAAGAAATAATTGAGCAATAGAGTTATSCCCTGAGCATAGATTATTGGTTAGTTTAGTTTTGTAGTATGGGGATAAGAGGAGGAACATTGCAGGGGATATATTTTAGCAGATGCTAGTAACTTGCCCATTAGAAATAGTGCCCATGCTGTCTTTCCTGCACCTTTTTCTAGAGGACTCCAAAACAGAATGGAATTTGAAATATTCCGTTTTCAAATTGCATCAATCTCAGAAAATATTTTAGGTGGTATTGAAGAAAATAATGCTGTAACTGAAGGATTAATGATGAAGAAGAGGACTTTCTTGCCAGCGTGTCTGGTCGTTGGTTTATAGGTAGTTTTGCTCTGATACTTGGTTGCATCACCATGATGTCATTAGACTAATTTAGCACTTTGGGAAAAGATTGGTTGCCCATTCTTTTATATTTCTTGTGAGAAGGTATAGTGGTTGTGAAGCTCAGCTTGGATAGAGAGCAGGCAGGCCATTATAGGGGAAGGGAAGTTGTATGGAACATTACTAGTGTTATTGTTAGGCTTTCCCAAAAGTTGCTCTAAAAACAGCTTGTGTAAATAACTTTTCTAGTTTTTATTTTGCTTGAACAGAAACTTACAAAAACCAGAGATAGAGGGTTTTTTTCCTCCAGGTGTCAGTGATTGGAAAGAGAAATGAGATTTTTCACGGAAGAGGTAACATGCAATGTGGATATGTTTGTGTACATTTAGCCCTAGATTGTTTTGGCTGACAGTATTGCAGAGTTGGTGTCCTTATCCTCTAATGTAAAGGTCAGGTATAGGATGCTCAAGCTTACTGCTTTTGGACTTGGCTAATTCATACCGAGGTGAGCGTCCTACATTTGGAAATAACCTCCATATTCGATTTCCGAGTTTTGGTTGACATTTGTGGCATTGTGCTAGGTGCATGGTTTTGCCTATGGGTATGCTGAATAGGAAGATTTTGGGGACTAGCTGAGGGGTTTTGTCATATCAACTTCTAAGTTGATATCTTCCCGTTTACATCCAGTGAAAGACTTGGAGTGTAGGGGAAAACCTTGAAGATCTGCGTTGGTACAAGCAGCTGTCTGCGCTTTAGAAGCATACATTTGAAAAAGTATGTATTTTTTCCTCTGTTTTAAGAGATGCAAAGTAAAATAAAAATGAACAGTTTCCTGCAACAGACCATGCAAAGGCGGCTCGTCTCTCTACTCCCTGTGTACTTTAACAAATCTCTGGTGCAATGAAGCTTTTAATGATGGGGTGATCCTGGCAGTGTTGTGACCTAGTCCCTAGCAAAGGACTTGAACACAGCTCTAGGAGTTGAATGTAGCTCATCTTGAATTTGTGTAAAACGCTTAATTTCTATGAAACCASGTATATGGCTGGTATTAATCTGAAAAATGTCCTTTATATACTCAGTCCTTTCTAAACAAGATGCTTTTTATTTACATATTGCTCAAAGATGAAACTTTGGGAATAAGAATAACATGAGGCAGATGAAATACAGTTTGTACCTTGCTTCGCTTTTCACTCAGGTTCTTTGGGACAAAGGTGGGAGTTTAACAATGATTAAATTGTACATTAGGTAAATGCATTGCACAGGTGGTTAGGAAAGGTAACTGAAAATAACACTGATTTCCACTGTTGGAGATGTTGTCTTTATTTTTTCTTTCTTTACTTTGTCTGCAGCTCTGTCTTGAGCTTTAAAGTGTATTTTTAAACCTGTGGAGCAGGAAAACCTCTCATTTAACTTCAGGATCTTGATCAGTAGATCAGAGTGCTATTGTATTAGAAGAAATGCTTATATGTGACATGCATCATATGTTTTACAGCTTACTTATTTGAGACCAAGGTGATGTGTTGCTCCTCTTTTTTGCCACTGTTGCTAATTATCCTATAGAAAATGGCATTCTGTTTCCTGCTTCCTTCATATTTACATGAGGTAGAAACTATGTAGAGTGACAGGGAGCCAAGAATTGCAAGTCTGGYAAAGAAGCATGATGTAGTAGTTTAGCACATCAGTTGTAACTGGTGATGTGGAGCCTCTTAAGGAGCCTCTTAAGCCTTTATGGAGACTGTTCATAAATATGAACCATGAAAACATGGTTTCAGTGATACATTAAGGATAAATTTTGCCCATGAGTGTAAATATTTTTTTAAAAAAAATATAATTCCCCTGTATAACTTCATTTTAGGAGCATGTTTTGTAGCACACAAGTTAGCTTGCGTGTGCAGAATTAGCACGATCTGCAGATAAGTAGTCATGATAGTCAAGAACTAATAAAATGACAATTGGCTTTCACAGAAAACTCACCTGACATATTGTCAGAATTGGACAAAATCAGTCAGGTTTTCTTTTCTTTCTCTACCTTGCACAGAGGCATAATAGCGTTAACATTTCAAACCCAGCTAAAATGAAGTAGTGACTTTTGGCTAGTGGTAGACAGGCTTTTCTGGAGATCTTTGAATGCTGTCATGGCAGTTCTTGTTCCAGTCAATAATTCTTCTTCACTGGATATCAAAACCAAAAAGAGAAAGGGATGGCATGTCCTCAAAAGTACATTTCTTTTAATATAAATTGAAAACAAGTGAAAAGAATATTTTGGAAGATTTTGAATAGCTCATGATGACTGTTGCTTAAATTGCTTAAGTTTTCTGCATCATTAAATTAGTATTGCTATTTTCTGTATTAAAAATTGCGCTGCTTAAGTAGTGGCATACTACGAGTTTTTGTTACATGTTCATGTGAGACTTTTTTCAAGGAATTCTTAGTATTTTTTGAAAATATCATAAAATGCTTTATTAGATGAAATTTAACAGTCTGTATATGCAAGGCCATTTTCTTGCAAATGTATGTATCGGGGAACATCGTATACAACAAAGAAAATCCCAAATGAATTTTAAAAGTGAACGCTTCTATCTTTAGTGTCTCTAGTCGTTAGAGTCCACTTTACATGACAAAATTGGTTCCTTCCTATGACTCAGAAACTGAATTTACATTTACTTTGTAAGGAAAGACTCTAGGAAATAGAAAACAGTCTAACATTTTATCTCCGTCATAATCTGTGTGCAATTAAATGTCGGTGTGCTGTTTTTGTTGTGTTCCGTGTTGTGTTTGTTTGCTTTTAGGTACTCCTAAATTTTAGTTGTAATCAAGGTGACAGATCAGTTTACTCTGGATTTTACCTATGAATTTATGGGATTACAACAGGCAAAAGTGAGATGCTGGGATTTTAGTTGAGGCCACTTTGAAAGCTAAGTTGTTAGGGTTAAAGGCAGCATCCGCAGTGCCCAGCTGAGCTGCCTTTGCCTCTGCCTGCMCCTGCAAAGTACCGGCCAGGCGCCCGGGTAAGGACGGGGCGCTGGAGACCCGCAGGGAGCAGTCACCGGGCCGCTACACTCCCTGTGCCTTTAGGTAAGCTTGTTGAATTGGTGGATTTGTGGGTTTTTTGGTCTGATTAATGTTTTGTAAGATGAGAGTGGGTGGAGCTGAGGTGTGGTGGAAGATGTGGTGTCTGTAACAGAAGAACAATATACAAATGAGCTCTAGAAATACAATGGTTATGGGGTCCCTGCTGGTGATAGCAGCTGTTACATGTCAAGGTAACATTTTGGAGTATGCAATGTATGTCTCCACTAGTAGGGGTAACTTCCCTCATTTCATAAGGTGCTTTTGGATATTGAGGACTTGAAAACTAAACAATCAAAGTATAAGTAATTATGAGAGGATTACTTCATATCTGGTTGCTCATGCCAAATTAACTGACGCCTTAACAGACACAAAAATAAAACACAGGTTATTTCTCTTGGCTTCCTGTAGACTGCTTGCATGTTTTTAGGGAACAACAAACATTGTGGCAAGTGCGTCTGCTCCTTTGAACTTGTAATGTTTTGATTTATATGTGCAAAGCTTGCTAATTTAAGAGAACCTGAGACTAAAACAAATGTATCAATTGCTCYGGACTGGCCTATATACCTCACAGGAGTAATTGTAATTAAAACTAGACATTTCTTTAACAATGTTTTTTTTTTCTAAAATCCCCGATTGCTACTGCCCAACCTTGTATTATGTGCTGTATGTAGATTTGCCTCCAAGCCTTAAATTATTATTGGCTGACTCTTTAGATGGCTTTCATAATAAAAAATTCATTAAATTTGACAACACTGTAAAAAGCCTTGCGTAAGTTTTACTGCAGTTTTTAGCATTTTTTCTTCTACCTTTTACTCRAAATTCAATATTTCTAAAACTAATGAGCCTCTCGATGGATTCACATGAATGAGAACATTTAGTTTTACTTTGTGTTGCAGTCATCAGCTGATATACTATTCTCTGTCCTGCAGTTTTTTTCCGTTGCTGTAAATGCTGTACTTGGGTGATGAATGGTAGATGTGCGTTCTGTTATACATAATTCAGACACTGTTCCATTTGGAATTACACTGGAATGGAGGCATTGATAATTTCCAAGTAAATGAGTAGGTAGAAATCAGACAGCTTATTTATTTTTATGGGTTTAGCTTGTCAGCTTTTGTGAATGTTTGTGTTCTCTCACATTCTTGCTGTCTAACTTTGAATTTCCAGGGACCATCATATGTCTAGAACCATTTAACTTTACCCATGCATATGAAACGTAACCCTGTGGTGGTTTTGGTTGAATTTCAAAATGCAAAATGTAGCACAATAACAGTCTTATGAGCAATCTGAGATCACTTCAGGTAGATGGAAGAAAGTTCGGTGCTTAATTTTTAATGTCAGTTATGTTAACTGTGCATTTTGAACTGCAAGAAAAACTGACAGTGTTTAGATCTATCGTTATATTTGTTTTTACAGCTGTTGTAAAGTTTAAAAGAAAATACTGGCAACAGTTGTCACAGTACCTTCATATTAGTAAAGCCACTATCTATTAATGAAAACTATTTTCCATAAGTTTCCTCAAAATTTGTTCTTGTATATGGAACATCTACATGTATGTAAATGTATATGTGTATATAAAATCATATTCTTAGCAATTTCCTAATCTAGAGGGTAAATAAAACCTAGGCTAGCTAGTGCTTTCTAGCTGACTTCATGAGTATGCCTGCTCTCTTGGAGATCTGATTCATAGTAAATGTACTCTTGAAACAAAAATCCTAATGCTAAAATAAACTCTCTTTTCTATCTTACCTAGATAAACAATGATAATTTTTATACTTTTGGGCACTTCCCTAATGTAGAAAGCCTTCACTTCCATGTCTGCCTTTTTTGAGGCTCCTTTCCGTAGGAGTGTGTAGATGCTTTTTAGAGTGGAAGTTCACAGCATTTTGCTTACACTAAYACACGTGAGCAGTGATTGAGTTCTCATAGTTTTTCTAATACTTCAAGTGAAAATTTATTCACCTGGAGCAGAAATGCAATTTCAGTAATGTTGGTAAATGTGTGAAACTACTTGGGAGAAATCTTTTGTAGCRTATTTTTCCTAACCATGGGTAATGTCTGTTAAGTTTTATTATTTATTGGATAATGAGGTATAAGGTTTTTTTGCTGCATATGTTACTAACCTGAGAGACTGCAAACTTAAAAGTTGAATCGATTGTATTAGAGCGTGAGCACAGTTTGTGTGATACGGTTTCAGAGGTCTGATAYACCTATTTGTTCTCTAGTAGTTTTCTAATATTAGTAGAAGTCACTTTTTTAGATCTATAGCTCTCTAAACCCATTCTTCATATGCATATTTTCCAGAAATAAAATTCAAATTCCATTACTATCTGGAAATCTCAATATTTTCTTTTTTTTTTTTTTTTTTGCCCCCAGATATGCGTGATAAAATGAGGAAATGGAGGGAAGAAAACTACCGGAACAGTGAACAGATAGTGGATGTTGGAGAAGAGTTAATTAATGAATATGCCTCTAAACTTGGAGATGACAGTAAGTAAACAATCATTTTTAAAACTTCCATTATCTGATATTGTTTTCTCTTTTCAGCCTCTATTTTGTACTTCTGTGTTGTCTTTCTGTATCTGCTGATGTTGATGAAATATATATTACTTTCTTAGTCTAATAGGCTGCCAGAATTTGTAGATTTTATTTCTTTCACAAATTTTATTTCTTTCACAAAACAAAATCACAAAAAGATTTTATTTCTTTCACAAATGGAAAAATTACCTACTGGAACTGTTAGTTTGCTAGATCAGTAGTTAGACCATTATGTGAAAACTTAGTGCGAAACTGCTATCTAGCTGTCATTTGACTGATTTTCTGTTCTTGAACACCACGGCAAAAGTAGAAAAGTATCTTTTTATAACTGAGAAAGCTATTCCTTAATCAAGTCATACATACTGCTGGAATTAATATTAAGGCTGTTTTTATTATAACATTACATTTGTGATATCATAGTTGAAGGTAAGTCTTGAGTTTCCACTATTCATGAAATTATTATTTTCAGGGGATTTTAACTACCTTATACTAATTTCAGAGGACAGACACTTGGATATAACGTTTCATACTAAAAGAGAATTGTTCAGAAACATATCACAATACAATAGCACTCTTTATATAAGCATAAAGTAAAACAGTATAACAAAATGCTATCGAGGTTGTATAGGTTTGCATATTAATCTCAAACAGGTTTTTATTTTAATGCTTGTTCTTCTTTCTTCTTTTTCCCTTTTTTATAATTCATGTAATTTAATACAGACATTCTTTAATACATTTCTCTTGTAGTTCTTTCATTTTATTAATTGCTCTTATATAGTTACAAGTGGATTTTAGCAGTCTCATTAGTGCATTGTATTTACTAACAAAAGTTACAGTATTCCATATGATTAACTTGTTCAGTTAGTTAACTTGTTCAGTTAGTTTAGTAAGTTAACTTTAATTTTAAATACCTAACTTCATACAGTGTTCCAGGAATTAAAATCCACATAGTCATTTCAGAAAGACATTTTGCCTCCCTTTCTTGTCAGGTGAGGAATCTTTCAGTATTGGGTTTGGCGTTCTGTAGATAGGGTTTGTTTTATATCGATGCTTTGCTCGGGTTCTGTCTTGCACCCTCTGAGTTCTAATTCTGTTCTGGAGTTCTTTCTGTTGTAAGGAACTTGACCACTGCAAATGGTCTTTTTTGGGTATAAATACATGGATAATTTACCCAAAGAATCATGTATTGAAGACACCTCTATGCACAGCAGTGAGTCATGAAGTGCGTTTGGAGATTGAGTGCCTGAAGAAGGTACTGCACTGTGAGGAGGTCTTGCACTGTAACTGTGAGGAACATGCTTGTTTTCAGACTGCATGGGTAGGCTTAATGCACCCACCTGCAAGAGAGTTGTCGTAGGTTCCCTCTGCTTTAGAACTTTGAGAACTAAGCTTGATTTTACTTTCTTCTTACCATGTTGCTAGTAATTTGAGAAATTGTTGAGGGGCTTGATACTCCTCTCAGATCTTACTGATGCCTTTCTGAAACACAGTTCTCAGTAATGCAGGCTGAGTCATTCCTTTCTTGTCAGTTTTGAGTTTTTCCCTCTTTTCAAGATACATGTATTTTATTCTTTCACAAACTTGGCATTAAGGATTCATTAGATAAATTAGCTGCAATGTTCCTGAGGTTCTTAGCAAATTCATAGAAGTATCTGAAATTTATTTACAGATTTGCATTCTGTTTAATTTTTTTTTTAAAGTAGTATCAGAATGGCAACTGTATACAGTTCTAAAAGCAAACAAACAAAATACAACAACCGAAAAAAGCCCCAAACACCTATAGTAGACCTAGAATTCTTTCTTGGGTAGCCACGGAAGGTGAATGAGTTGTATATGATGGACGTTAGTCTTGTTGTTTCATGTGTTTTCAGAAAATACCTGGATATTACAATGGCTAATTTCAGAATGCATATAGAAGGGAAAATAATGAATGCAATGGGGTAGATTATTTGGGTATCTCCGTAACTTGCCTCCTCAGGCAGAAGACATCCAGTGTAATTGTGAAAAAAAAAAAAAGATTTTATCATTATTAGTGTTTTTAAAATAAAAATAACTTACTGAATATTCATTCTAAGGGCAGGGATACTGTTATCCACATCATAATTTTAATGAAAATTTGGGATTTTCTTATGGACAATCAGTAGTCCAAAGCTATAGAGTTGGGCTTCAAAGTAGAGAAATAAGACCTTTGGCGTTTGTTTTGGTGTTTTTTGTGGTTTTGTTTTTTGTGGTTTTGTGTTTGTTTTTTTTTCTAGTACAGATTAGAAAAACACATCCCTCTGGACTGGATACTTGATTCTCTTACAAGTGTTCTCTTACCTAATATCTGACACTAACCTGTGCTACAGTTAGAGTATCAAATTTTGACTGAATGGGGAGAGCAATTTCATAAACTATAAAAGTATCTTATTCTTGTGTTTAGAATTTTTTTAAAAAGCATAATATGTAATTTATATCATGGATATATGATATCTGTATTTTGTCTGTATCTATGTATTTTTAAATTAATGGAAAAAATGTATACGTTGTATGAGAAGAATAGAATATAGTTCCACTGGAGAAGAGGGGTTACAGGCAAATTAATGTCTGTTTCTCTTCTATACTTAGCAAGAAATAGTAATTTCTTTAAAAAATATTGGAAACTCGTATCATAGAAACTATTTATATTTTATATATATATATAATTTTTTTTTTTTTGAGAACATTTGCTTCCGTTTCAGTTCTATAAAATATTGGGTGCACCTGGTTGGATTTACATGAGTTCAAAACACTTAGTACTTCTAATTCTCGCATTACATGTTTCCCTCTACTATAACCTCTCTTTTCTGCAACTTGTGTAGCTACACTGTTAAGTTCTTTATGTTCAAGACCTCAGTAGGCCTAGAACAGAAATAATGTAATCTGTTATTGATTTAGAGAAATTGTTGAAATCCAGGAACAAGACAACATTTGTAGGACTTTCAGCAGTGAAACAGTTAAGGGAAATTTGTTTTCTTTCTAGCCCAAATGGCTGTTCTCCAGGTCTGATCAGAGAGCAAGTCCTAATGGGGATCTGTTTAGAAGACTGCAGCTATAATGTTAGGAAAAGCAGAGAATTAGGGCTTTTTTGCCTTTCAAGATGTCAAAAGGTACTTTGTTACTAAAAGCAATAAAATTGCTTAAATGCATTTTTAATTAATTCCAGCAGTTTCTTAAAATGTCCCTGTTTCAGTAGTGATCCACAGGAGTAGAAGGGGAAAAATATACAGACAGAATTCATTAATCTTATTTACATTGTAGGTGTTTTCCATTATCTTAAAAAAAAAGAATCAATTATCTCCATTTAATGTCTCTTTTGTGTCCAGTTTGGATAATATATGAACAGGTGATGATTGCTGCTCTGGACTGCAGTCGAGATGATTTGGCATTGGTAAGTTTTCAAGTTGACTTTTCCCTCAAACCTTCAGTTTTCTTACTGGCTATCTCTTCCAGATAGTTCTTTGGACAGTTACAGGATATTCTGTACTGCATAGCTTGGACTTGTAGAATATCTATCGAGAAACACACTGCTGGGAAGAAACTGCCTCCACCCACCTTCTCTAATGTGTAACTTTTGTTTAGACAGATCATGTCTCTTCCAATAGCCATGAAAATATTTACAGCTACTCGGGTATGGGCTAAATGTCAAGAATAATATTGAAGTTGCCAAATTGTACAGACAGTGTTTGTTTATTGAAAAACTCTCAAATTATATTGGTTTTTTGAATGTTTTGAGGTAAAATGTCCTGTCATGCGTATCATATTATATGTCATGTTGGCTACCATCAAAGAAAGTCATTGACATATTGGAGCAAGTCTTCAAAATGARTAAGGAGATGAACTGCATAATGTATAAGGAGAGGCTGAGAGATCTGGGTTTGTTAAGTCTTGAGAAAGCTAAGAAGGGATTTTATTGCTATCTTTGAATATGTACTAATGGGAAGGTATAAAGAAGATGGAGACAGATTTTTGTAGATGCGCAGCAAAAGACAAGTGCGAGAGACAAGCTGCAACAAAGGAAATTCCAATTAGATAGTAGAAAAAAGGTTTAACAATGGGGTTAGTGAACACTTTGGGACAAGTGGCACAGCGAAGCTGTGGAATGTCCTTTGGAGATGCTCAGAAATGGATTGGGATATGGCCCTGCACTCATTTGGAAGCTGGCTCTGTTTTGAATGGGGATTTGGAGCAGGTGACCTCCATAGGTCCCTTGCAATCCAAATTATTCAGTGATTCTTGATAAAAATATTGTTAACAGATATTTGGGTTTAGTCAATTTGTATGCAAATTTATTTGAATTATACAAATATCAATTTAGATAAAATGAGTTTATTTAGAACTGTAACACCTGTTCACTAGATTAAAAATGAAAACACACTGAAACAAACAAAAAACCCAACCAAGCTTAGCTAATCCTTTAAAGGCAGCAACTAAAAAAGGCAAAAGTGTGTTTTGCAGGCAAATTTTAATAGTCTTTTCATCTCTCCTTCACAAGAGCTTGTCTTGTGCCCTGAAAGCCAGCAAGCTTTAGCTTATTCTAAATAAAAAGAAAGATATTTTCACGAGTCCAGGTCTTTCATGGGGATTACTCTTCCAGTGCCTTGTTCTTTGTCAGATGGCAAAATAGCCCATAAAGACTTTGCGCTTCATGTGATGTCATTTGGGTGAAACTTAATGGTCTGTGATATACAAGGGGTCAGACTAGAGGATGTAGTTGGGAGAAGGGCAGTCTGAAAGTAGGCAGAACTAGACAAGTTTATCTTGCATCCCATATGTATATGGTAAAATGGAGTACACTGGAAAATACAGCACAACACGTTGAACTTGTGAACCCACTGAACTTCCCTTTCTTTTGTTCCTCAGAAGAAAATACTGTTGTAGTATAGCTGTCTGTTTAAACAAAAACAAATAGGCTTACCGTTTAAATAAATATATTTCTGTTTTCTGATGTATATCTAAAACAGTTTTGGTCTTTATTTTCGGGGTCTTTTTAGGAAGACTTTCACAAAATTGTTGAGGGAGCCAGTGTTGAAAGTAAGTTGTGAAACACTATTTATTTTTACTAACCCTGGCAGGGATTTTAAATTTCAGTTTCTGTGCCCTCTAAGGAATATTGCTTGAGATGAGGGAGTGCAACATTGTATATGCAGCTCAGATAGAAGGTTAAAAGCTTAGAGGGAAACTTAGTTGGTTTTTTATTTTTTTAAATTTGATTGATTTCTAATAAAGAAGTAGTTAATTCAAACAAGTCCACATCACATGCGGCTTTTTCCTACAGGTGTAGCCCCAAAGTAGACAAACAGCTTTGGAACTTCTGTTTTTTAGCAGTGAGCTTTTGACAGCTGCGATGCATTTTGCTTAGGGGGATAGGTCTCATCTGCTCCAAATGAGGAGGTTGAAATGGTTTTCAGAGTCATTTATCTGACTTTTGTTTTTTCCTTTTCTTTCCTCTTTTTATTACCGTTGTCCTCTCTGTCCTGCACAAAATTACTATGCATAATGCACGCCCCTGCTGCAATCAACCAGTTCTTTTACATGCACGTTTTAGTGAAATCACCTACTGTTGGCAGGTGCTTGCACTACCAGTGTTTTACTGAATTCCAGGTTTATATTTCTTTGCCTTTGTCAGACCTTTAAAATTAAAAACCTACATGATTAAAAAAATCAGAAAGCAAACTAACTGCAAATTTAAGTTTCACGTACAAATGAGATTTGCCATTGTAACTGCTGAGTTTCTGAGAGAATCTCGGAAGTAGATTATTGACATAGTGCAGAACCAGTCCTCAATAACATGTTATTATGGGGATTACAGGTTAAATGTAAAAAGAGGACATTCAGTGCTGCTGAGTCCAGAACATTTTGAAGATACAGCTAGTGTAGTTTATTAATACGCTTTTGTTTTCGAAAGTGTTGCAGTGAATTGTTCGTGACTGTCTCACAACTTTTCATGTCACTTTATTGTGTCTGATGTCGTAATCTACAGGAGTTTATTTTGGCCTTGTGCCTGCTGTAATTGGTTGAATAATGATCATGTAGTCAGACCTAATGTGAACAATACATTGTCTTGTAGTAGTCCTGCACTTGAGTGCTTTTCTATTATCAGCTTTTTTTATATTATCGGTGGCGTTTTTCTAGACGTAAAAGTCCATCTGCAGATTGTGAAGTTTAGTATTATTGCAAATGTTATAATTTTTGACATTTAAAAATTTTATTGGAGAAAAGCAGTATGTTTTTATACTGAAAATCACTGTCCTTCGGGATTCCCAGATCACTGGGCCACAGGGTGAATTTATTGTCTGCAGAAGTTCTTTTTAAAATCTAAAAGGTTGTTTGTACAAAAGCTGGAGTTAAACTACTTTTCTGGAGTTTTATGTAAGTTTCCCTGTCTCTGAAGAATGTTCACAGATTAGTTCAGACCTCATGTAACATGCTGCGATGTACATGTAGTTTTTTATGACAATTTGTTGTCCAGAGCAGCAACAGTTCACCTAGACATCACTCAAAGTGCCATTAAACTGTTTCTGTGCTAAACCTCAGTCTTGCTGTGTGAAATTGCATTGTTGAGATCTTGGTTCATTGCAAACTAAGATGATCATTATGAAAATATTCTGTGCTTACTTGAGGCTAAGCATTACTTCTTTGATTACTGTTTCCTTTCTCTCTTCCTTCTCTATTTTTTCGTGTCTGGGAGAGATGTCAATATTTCTCTTTGCTGTGCTGTAGCAACCTATTTATCTATAGAAACAGAGAGGGAGCCTACCAATTTTTACTGATTTGCTTCTGTATTTTTCCTTTKTCCAGTGGATGTGGTGAGATGGAACAGATTATGCAGATAGGCCTCTGCTAGAACCTTAGGTCTAAAGAACAAGTTTATAAGCTTAGTTGTATAAATAAATGCCTGGAGAAGGAAGGTTCTGTGTGAAGCTTTTAATGTGATTCAGACCACTGGTCTTTTTGAGAGCCTGGGGACTGTGCTGGCTCCCACCGTAATGAGTCAGCTACAAACTTTGCAATGCTATCTAGCCACATTCATGATACGGCTAGAGTTAGTTTGCTCTGGGGAAGCTGTGACTCAGTCCCTCTAACAAACATCCTTTTTCGCTAATCCAGAGAAATCTGCCTGTGATGAATTCCCTTCATCCAGCCCAGGTGTCTCATTGATTTCAGGAGTTAGAAGCTATGCCTCTTCTGCCAGCAGGCTCAACCCAAGTCAGTGACAAACATTTTCTTTGGATTTCAAAGTTTTATTTTAAAAATAAACAGAGCATAGTATTAGCATAGTTTGTTCCGTTGTGAGATATCCATTTATTAAAGAAGTATCACATAAGCTCTTACCATCTTTATTTTGTTTTTTACTGTCTTGTATTATTATGAGGCAACTAAGTAGACTTCAAATTTTGATAGTATCAGAACTGTTTTAGTAGGTGAGTTTAATTTTCTAGACAAATAGCTATTTCCAAGAAGGCCTGACAGTCTAGTGACCTGTATGGAAGATATTTCTTAGAATAAGTCTTCTAACAGACAAAGTTTCAGTTTCTGAGCTTCTCTTTATCAATACATTTTATTGCTTGTTTCAAAAATTGGTATTTGCTTTTACTCAGAAGTGCCGTTTCAGGTTGTTGAATTACCAGCCAATGACTTTTTTTTTTTTCCCCCACCTTCTGTGTAGATAATTATGTTCACAATAGTATTTTTGGTTTTATTTGTATAGTTTTGTCTTCAGGAACTAAGGCGGCAGTTTCCTGGGAGCCACAGAGTTAAACGATTAACTGGAATGCGATTTGAAGCTATGGAAAGGTAAAACCTGAATTTAAAACAAAAGTACTTTCTGTCTGGAAAGGTGCTTGCTATTTCTTAAAAAGGCATTCAGGCACTATAAAAACATGACAAAGCAAGGCTGGGCAGTTTCTTTATAGAAAATAATGGTGTGCATGATCATATTATAATGTTTAGACATTTTTATTGCATTTTTGCATGTACTATGTAGTGTTACATTTTTGCAATCTTCCCATCAGACTTCATAGATTAAAAAGATCTCTTACTCGACAGCATAAGTCATTATACAGTAAAACATCAGGTGCTTTTTTGGCAAAGCGTTTCATCTCACAGAGCTAGAGCAGCATATGAAAATCAGTGTCAGTGTGTTTTTGCCTTCATTGTTCTTCTATGCTCCTAATTACTGCAGGATGTAGCTCTTTTCCCTTGTTTTCTGAGTGTGGATAAATCCAGAAGAACTTAATAAGGATTAAATCTATGGAGAAATGGTCGAACCTAAAAATCAGACTGACCTTTTTGAAATACCCTACAGAAGTGTTATAACATACTAAGTTTAACAGGAATTATTAAAATAATGAACAGCTTAAAATTTCACAGCTTTCTAAGATGAATGACCTCAGGGCTTGAGGTTGAATTTTATTGTCAGCCTTTCTCCTTGGATACATCTTTGATATAAACATTCTGTTCTAAAGCACTTGTCTTGGGTGTTGAGAAGGACTTCCAGCTTCCAGTGCCTTTGAATGCTAACAGATCTGTTCCATGCCACATTTTGCATACATAGTTGGTGAGATTTGGAGCCTTTGGGCCATCTTGATACGGAAGAATTAGAACTTAGAAGTAAACCCTAAGTGCTTTTTTTTTTTTTTTTCCCCCCACTTATTTATTTAGCAGATGTTCTTAATCCATTACATACTTGCAAAATTAACTTTGAAAATGTTATTTGATATAAGCCACCAATGAATGTCCATTGCTTGGATCGAAAAGAGTGGTTAACTGGACTCCACAACCCCAGGAGCAGTCTCGAGGCAACTAGATGTACCACATTTCACACTCACTTTATATCAAACGCACATTCATGAAGAATTTCCACTAAGCTTAGCTGTCTTTCTGTCTTCATTTGATACAGGGTAGGAAGACAGTGAGAGAATGGCAGCAGATTTCCCCCCTTCCTGAAACCTATTCAGCAGTGCAAAAGATCATAATTCTGTTCAGGCTTATGTGACTACATTGAAGATGTTATTGCATGGGAACAGATCTTTGTGGGAGATGACTGCTGCACAAGCATTATGTGTTGTTTCAGCAATGAAGTGCTACTGAGCCACAGTTTTCTGAAAGTGCTCATAAAAATTCGTGACAAAATGTCTCAGTCAGGTTAGATCCTTGAGATTGGTAATGTCAGGGGAGCAGAGGCATTAACAAAAGCTGAGGTTTCATCTTCATAGATTTCCTCCAGAAGTCAGAGAAGAAAGAGGCTTCAGCTCTGGGTTCTCTTGAACAGGAACCCATCTGCAGGTGCTCTAAGCCATGCCCTGGAGAAGCCTGTCTCTCTCCACTGACTATAAATGAAGCCTAGGCAGACTTAGGCTGGAGGGATCACATTTGCAATTGAAGAAGTGAGCTTCTTGTTAAATTCTAAGTGACTTCCAGGATCTAGGAAAGATCCTGCCTTCCCCAACAGGAGGAGGAATCAGTGAAGAACATCCCTGTAGACTGACATGTCCCTGTAGACACTTGCTAATCAGAAGAATAGTATTCTGGAACTTTACCCTGTAAAACTGGGATTATGACCATCATGTTCAGTCTTGTAAAATATATTTGATAAAGTAGCAACTAATAGAGAACGTGAATACAGCATTTTACAGCATGTCTGCTCAAGTCTGTAGCAGTCTCCTACTCGTTTCTGCTTTTGTGCTTCCTTTCACATTTGTTTAAATACCTTATGGTAACTGGACTGGACARCTGAGCTATGCTAATGTCAGCAGTCCTTAGGGAGCCGTGAGGGTACGTAAGTGCATGTCCAAGGTGAGAAGGGGATGTGTAGCATCAAAATCAATCAGCAGTACCTCTGAAAAACTACTTGTCAAACTGTACATGAAGATGCAAAGTATGCCCTGGTTATGTGGTGATAGCACAACAGCTGTGTAGTCAAATGTGTTTTGAATTGAATTATTTAATTTGTCCAGTTTGGGTCATGTACACAGCTGGCTGAACACACAGATCTGTTTCCCAGAAGGTTTACAGCATTTATAGCAGCTGGAGTAACCTGTTTCGAGCATACTTCAAATAGCAGAATTAATTAATAAAACCTATGTAGTGATGGTAGAAAACATTTTCTTTCAAGATGTATGGTATAGTCTAAGGGTGGACTCTTGTGTGAATCCCCCCAGTTTACTGTATGTGGCTGCTTATACTTTATAAAAWCATAATATAAGAAACTTAAGTGAAGTTTTAAATTGCAACAGTGAAGTGAAAAGTCATTATTTTGGATGACCTTTCAAATTTGGGGTTTCTGTTTCTCGGGAGAGGTGAAAGGGAGAGTTGGGATGTGATGACTGGACCTATTGGCTACAGAAAAAGAGAGAACAGACAGGAGAGTAAGAAATTGGGTGTAAAATATATAAGTTGCTGCTGAAGCAGTATTCCATGAAGCAATTACCATGTATTTTTTAACTTGGTGACATAAAATACTGCTGTTCATATTTAGCACTTACTCAAGAGAATTTTGTATGAATATAGTTTGCTTAAATATATTCAGTATAAAAAGTGCAGGAGGGTTGTTAACTATTGCAATGACAGTTAAAAAGTCAGGAGTTCTGTCTTAGCGGAAATAAATGCGAATGATTTCTTTGAACAGGTATGATGATGCTATCCAGTTATATGATAGAATTTTACAAGAAGATTCAACTAACACAGTAAGTTTAAAAGTTTTTTCTGAACTGCAGTGGTTTGTTGTTTGAAATTGTGATTACATTTTGTGGCTTTCACTGTGGAAGAACATGTGTCTGTGTTACTGTATTTGTTTCCTTTAGTTTCCTAGTATGATAACCTGTGTTACCTTGATTAGAACAAATGAGATTCATTTCATGATGAGAAGGCGTGATGTAATACCTGCTTAAACACTGAATTTAAAACACAGGATTATAACTAGCAACCTTTTCAGCAGTCTTAGTAGGGTTTAGATTGGGCCTTTCAGCTTTTCCATTTTCCCTGAATATTCAGTATTTAAAGGACCAATATAGCCAGCCATGTGTCTTCTGTCTTCCTAATGCTTAATCTTACTTAAAGATTAAGTATGAATACACTCAGGTAGTGCTTGAAGAGCAGTTATTTTGATTTATTGTCTGGGACACTTTACTAGCTTTTGAATCAAAATGCTATAAAGCTTGCCAGTCATATAAAACAAAACCTGAGACAGACTGTACTTTTCTTTTAAGCATTTTTGAATTCTGGTTGTGTAAGCCACCTTGAGCTATTAGATTCCAAAATGAAAGTCTAGGGAAACTTGTAGCAATATATTTTCATGCATTCTTTTCCACAAAGATAAAACCAGAAATATGCAGAAACTATGGAGTTTCAAATTTTTATATCACATGTTGCAAAGTCAGTTTATTATTATTAATCATTGTCTGTTTGAGGGTATATGTTTGTCTATGTTACTTGGTTTTGAGGAACTGGTTTTCTTTATTGGGTAAACTTCTGTGTAAATGTAATACTTGGGCTATTGCAGGTGTTTTGGCAGCCTCATGTAAACCTTCCTTGGTGTGTTTTGAACCTCTACCTTTCTTCAGTCAGTTTATTTGATGTGGTCTGCTATTCAGGAGGGGAAAACCCACAGAAACACAGATAACTGGGGTTAACTAGGGTATGCCAGAGCTGGATATAGATGAAGTGCCATTACTTAAACTAAGTAAACCATTAAAAAATCCCCACAAAACAAATTAAAAAAACCCCAAACCAGCAACAAGCAAATAACACCCAAAACCACCAAACTAGAAAACTATTTTCAAGGCAACACATCTGAAAATGTTAATACCAAGTTAAGCACTCGGATGACAGTGGCAGATTAAAGTCTGTGTCTTTTAGCAGTGATAGAACTCATATTTTTTGTGCAAGTATAGAAAGAACTATTTCAATTCTTCACTCTTATTTTTTTTGCTCTCCCTAGAGCAGTACTACTTGAGCTGTGTTCTACGAGACAAATGTAGGTGATCTGGTGTCCTTTGAAAGTCTATAGTGGTTTTGAGTAGAAGTTTGAGCACAAGGTGCACAGCTGTCTGCAGTAAATGTTGGTGGATTTTATCAGTGTATGGCCCGAAGAGTTTCAGAGACGCTGTCTTCAGAGTCACGTTAAAACAAGATGGAACCCATCTACAGTGAAGCCACAAGAACAGGTCACTTAGGTGCACATTTTATGACCTTTTGCTGAAGCCAGTGGAAGATGGAGCACCATATTACAGTGACTTCTGTGGACCACAGATCTTTGAGATGTGCATTTTTGGCAGTTCTACTCTTCAGCTGTCTCAACATGGCTAACATTATCTGAGTGGTTTGTTGGATAGTTTTATAAAACAAAACAATATATTTAAATAAGTAATATGCATGACTAGTACCTAATTTGGATTTTCTCCTTAACAAAATCATAAAGATCCATAAAGTGGTAATATTTAGAAGCATAAGATGTAAATATTAGAACAGCTGCATGATCTATTGGATCTCCTGGAGAACTGAGAACAGAAGTGGAGTGTTAAATGCAAAGCAAAGGTTCCTTGCTATATAACTGTAGAATAGGTTGGCTAAGCCTTGCATGTGAAGAGTGAAAGCTAAATAGAAAGTTTTGATAAATTGTCATGTGCAGATTTCTTTGTGTCTTTTACCTGTTAATTATTTCCATGCACACATGTGGCTGCTGTAGGAAAATAAATATTTCAAGATTTTAAAAAAGAAACTGTTGCTGAGTTTGTCTTGGCACTTACCTTACCTTACAGCAATTTCTTCTGGTTTGCTGACACATGGAGTTGCTTATATACATTAAACATTTTGGCAAGTGCTGTAAGTGAAACATAGACATTTGTTCACACGAATCATGTAAAAATCATACTTTGCATCGACTGACAGTTTCAAATAGAAGCATGGAAAAGGTTTTTTCAAAAAATGACTTTAGACACCTAGCAGACTTTTCCGTTATGAAAAGTGAACTTTGAACTCAAATTATGTAATAGACATTTACACTTTTGGATGAGGTTTTGTTGCATGCAAAACTCTGGAATCAAGATAACTAATTATTTTATTTCATTTCTTAGGATAGAATTCGAAGTACTCTTTGTTTTCAAAAGGTGATCATCTCTCAGTGTTTTATCTCACTATAAGCTTACTTGCTGAAAAAGATGACTCATTTGACAATGGAGCAGTGTTAATGTTGTCACTTCAGAGATCATGTTTCATTTTTCAAAGCATGGAGGCGTTGAGTAAGAGTCTGCCCCTTCTCTAAAGAGTTTAATGAATGAAATAAGACTCTTGTGAAAAGTACAACTTGTGTGCATTTTAATAGGATAAGAGTGGGAACCTTTTCTGTTCTTATCCATTTTGGTTGAAATGAAGGCTTATTAGAGCTGTAGCTGCCAGATTGCTCTGTTATTAAGGCTACATAACATTTTCCATTTTAGGGACTTTTTTATTAATTGAAATTTAATGTTGTATCCAGTTATATTGGTGCTGAACAGTGGCTGAGTTGTTTGTCTTCAGAGAAAATGCTTAGTCTGTTTCTCAGAACAAAATAAGGGGAACATTGTTTTTTTCGCAGGGTTGGTAGGAAGGACTTTTTTGTTTGTTTTTGCTGTTAATGTATTTCATTGAGAAATCCTCATCCTGCTCTGCTTTGGAGGAAAGCCTTGGATACCAGCAAGAAAAGAGCTCTTGGTAGAATGCAGCTTTTATTATACTATGAGAAAAATGCCCAAACTGGCTAAGTTASAGGCATTTGAAAATCTTCACTTCATGTTCTCAGTAGAGACTGCAGGAATTTTTATTAAATACATCTTCTTAAAATCCCGCTTGTATTGAGCATGATCTATTCCAGGCTACAGAGACTAAGCAGCACTTCCTTGCAGTTGCTTCTCATGGCTGTAGGGCTGTGGGAAAGCGGCAGAAAGTAGGGAGACTCCTTTCTTTTCTGAGTTGCACCCAAACGATGAGCAGGAGAAGGAGAAAAACATCCAGAAGGAACTGAGTAAAAAGAGAAGGAAGCAGAACTGTGAGGACCAAAAGAGAGAGGGGCAGGTAGTGGAAGATTAGGTGGTTAGTTAACATGAGAGGTSAGGTCAGATGTAGCCATGCAGCAGATGGCTTGAAGGGTGGGTAGGAGATCAGAACAGAGGGATTTGTATTAACATTAAAGTCTTGGGCTCCCCTGCACCCCCACGCCACCCCCCACCCTCAAAAAAAAAAATCCCATTTTGCCTTGAGGCACTGTATTTTCTGCTGTCAGTAMATAGCTTTGAGACCTACTGGTGAAATGTTTTTTATTCCCTGTAGTACCTGGTGTGTATTAGTTCTGTCAATGACTGTTTTAGCTCTAATAGTTAAGGCATATACCATTTGAATGCTGCAAGTAACCAAACTTGTAGTTTTACAAGATGGAATTTCTGTTCTTTAATGAAAGAAAACCCAGGTACACTTCATACCTTCTGGAGATAAGGCTGAATGCTCAACCATGCTACTTAAAAARTGCCAGCATTTGCACACCCTTAATGACTGGTAGTCTTTTCAAGTAGCTGTTGTTTAGCAGTATCCTTTGTAAATTCAGATAATACAACAGCTAAACTTTGATATAATTTTGTAGTATGAGGTGTCAGGCCACATTCAAACTCTAGGCATTTTTGAATTGTAAGTTGATCTTCACAGTGTTCTCAGTATCTTTATTAGTGTTCTGGATACTACATTAGGGATTATGTTTTGGATGGATTGCTTGTGTAAAATTCAGTAGGAAATTTGCATGGAATTGATATATCTGTATTTTCTATTTGATATGTTAAGTCCTCATTTCTGGAATGGGACTCTTACATAAGAACCTTACAAATGGAAGTAGTATCTTGAATGTTCTTTTTTCCTCTCATTTGTCCCACAGCAGCCATGTGAGATGAAACAGTACTGACATTTTACATATGGATGGCAGATGAAAGCCCAGCTCTGCAAAATTATTTAGGACTCAGTTCCTAAGCAGGCAGTTAGCTCTCTGATTTTGCTATTGATTTCAATTCTGTAATAAATATTAAATGAGGAATTTTTAAACTATGTGTACATGTCTGTATCAGATTAAGTTGAATGCCTTTTTGCCTTATTTTGCCCTGGCAAAGATTGTGCTTTTGGGGAGCAATTTGAATGTAGACCATCTATTTTAATTAGATAGCTAAATATTTTTGTCAGTCGGGCCTTTCTCGACGTGGCCTGTCCAGGAGTGCAAAGAAGATTGATGATGTGAAAGGAAATTTTGTTCATGTGTTCAAGACTTAGGTTGGTGTCTAACCCACTCCACTGTCATCCTAGTGCATCTGCAGTTTCTCCTGATTCTTCAACTCAACCATCAAGAAGATAGCAGAACACTTGGTCAACACCAGGGGAAAGTGAGATAAGGCACAAAGTTCTGCCTTAATTCTAATCCACAGAAAATCTGATGTCTTTATTGGGATAATTCTTCTGCTGTTTTTCTTACCGCTTTTTCAACTAAGCTTTTAATACAAGACACTGTATATGCTTGCTTAGCGTAGGGCATGATAATCTCATTAACTTCATGGATCTAGTAATATAATTGTGTGAACGAAGAATTAAAAATAGAATTTTCAGAACAGGATAGTGTTCTGGATGAAGCTGTTGTCTTTCAGGGTTCATAAAATACTTCACTAACAAATCTGTTGTTTATGGGAATGGACAGGAACAAGTGTATGGTCAACAACATGGTCATATGAAGTTATGCTTTCCCGTACTGTTTTGAGATTCTTTTCCTAGCCAAGTTGGACATGTTTCAGAAGAGGGACAGGAGGTGGTTGAAGACATGTGGGAATCCAGATACCTTATCGCTCTCTACAACTACCTGAAAGGAGGCTGTAGAGAGGCGGGTGTTGGTCTCTTCTCCCAAGTAACAAGCGATAGGATGAGAGGAAATGGCCTCAAGTTGCGCCAGGGGAGGTTTAGATTGGATATTAGGAAAAATTTCTTCACTGAAAGGGTAGTAAAGCATTGGAACAGGCTGTCCAGGGAAGTGGTGGAGTCACCATCGCTGGAGGCGTTCAAAAAATGTGTAGATGTGGCGCTTCGGCACATGGTTTAGTGGGCATGGGTACTGGGGTTGATGGTTGCACACGATGATCTTAATGGTCTTTTCCAACCTTAATGATTCTATGATTTTAGGGTTCTTCTGCATTTTTCTTCCCTCTAAGCTGAGAAGTCCTAATCTGTCCAGCAGTTCTTGTTGCCATTCTGTGCCCTGAAACACTGCTGCTGTTCTGAGTGTCCTTTCTGGGTTTTTTTTCTATATTTGGATGAGGAAGGAGAGGACAGAATTGCAGTCAGTATTAAAAATGCAAGAGCATTATGGAATTATACAGTGGCAAAGTGATGCCACTGATGTGTTCTGTTCTGTATTCTTTTTTGATAATTCCAGCATCACAGTGTTGTGGGTTTTGGTTTGTTAAAGACCTCTTCTGAACATTGAGATGACATTTTATAGAACTATTCATTGCAACACCAGCCTCTCCTTCTTAACTGGGCAAATTCAGAGCACTTTGCGTATATTAAACTAGTATTGTTTTACCCTATATGCAACCCTTTATCTAGATTAAATTTCAGAGGCCGTTTTATCATGCTGACATTCACTGTTGTGAATGCTATTGTTTTGCAGTTGACTTTTGTTCTTCATACTTAAATAACCCATTATCATCAATTAACTTCAGCATGTCACTGTTAATTCCCTTGTTAGATCACTTATGAAGACACGGAGCAGTAGTTTTTAGTACAGGCAACTCTGGGATTCTCAGTGCAGAGAACTCAGTGGTAGATAAGAACTCTTTTCTCCTCTATTTTATATCTTTTGGCTAATTTATTTATCCATGTAAAGACCTTCCCCTCTTACCCTGTAGTAGTGTAGTTTCCTTCAGAGCTTTTGGCTTCAGAGTGAGAGATCTTCTTGAAATTATTTTTGAAGTCGAAGTTGACTTTTAAATGGATCTTTATTCATCCACACTCTTAGTGACTCCTTCGAAGAACTCCAGTAGATCTGGGAAGCCTTACTTGCCTCTGTGTAAACAGTTCTTACTCTTCTTTGGTATATAGCATTTCTCATGTTTTCTGATTCCAGGCTTTAGCTTTTTAGCCTTTATAGCTTTTACCAGTTTGCTGTGTGCTGGTGTTAGACTTTATGGGCTATTTTTATTGGATTCCCCTTATAACATTGTAAAAAGTTGTTCACCATTGCTACTTATGCTTTGACGTTATCCCTAAAGGAGCCGCTTCAACTCAGCAGCTCTGTGGCTGTATAGATTAATTTGCAAGATTTGGCCTGATTTAACTATCTTCCGTGGTTAACTATGAAAAAACTCTTAAGTCTGGTAAGAGTACATTCATTATTGTGGTTGTATTCAGATTATGTGGTATTTTTTGACGTCTGTGTAATTCCTTCCCTTTATCTTTGTTGTAACTGTTTACACTTCTGTTTTGATTTGCATGTCGCAATTTGAAGGAAATTATTTTAATGTGTCAAACTCTTAGACCAAATACACATTTTCTAAAATGTTAAGTCCTTGATAAAAACAAATCTAAAAAATTGAAGAATTTCTTTTTAAGATGCAAAATATAATTTGTTTAATGCTGCAGCAATTATACAGATACGAAATTGTTTCTATCTTAGAAGTGTCAGTCCCTGAAAATTCTCCTACTAATACTTTCTTTGCAACCATGAAATTTAGAACAATCTTAGACTCTCTCTTGATATGCTTTACTAATCAAATGCAGAAGTTGATAAATGTTCAAATCTTCACTTCACTTTGAGTCTACTTAATGCTAATTAAAAAGAATCATGACAAATGGAGAATTAGGTCTTGTGCCAGATTGGGGATTATTAGTCTGTAAAAGAAATAGCTTGGAAAGGTTCACTGTTTAATAAATATGTGACACACTGAAGTACCTTAGTCCATATGATACTGATTATGGTATAAGTGTTTCTTTAAGATGGCATATATCTTTCCATTAAGAATGCTGGATTTACAGAATCTGCCAATAACCATTCCAGCATTTTATTTTAAATTCTGGAAAACTGATAGGGGGAATTCCATGTCATAGATTCTGCATGGTCAAACACTGCAGATCTTGTTGCAGCACTGAAGTTTTTGTCTCTTCCTTTTGATTTAAGGTGGAAGGAGAAAGGAGATTGAGTTCACTTTTGTATCAGGCTTGTTCTTAAATATCTAACTGTTTTTAAAGATGCAGAGAACCGAAATGTAACTCTTGAACGTTATTTTTCTGTCTTTATTAACAAAATTATTACAACTATTTTAGTATGCTTCATAGATTTTAAAATAATCTCAAATCTTGTAGTTAAAAATAGGTTTCTCACAACTATTCTTAGTGGACTCAAAATTAATGATTGAATAGATTTGTACTCTGCATGCTGCAGTTTTTTAGTATATTGCAATAGGTCCCTTAAAAATGAGCTTATATTTTTGAAATATGAGATTTTTACTAAACAAAGCCCTGAAACATAATAAAACATATGAAGTGGCCTGTTTTTTTTTATATCAGCTGATGCTAAGGCAGGTACTAAATTGGATGTATGAAATAAATGCTAGGTAAAGCTTCTGTAGAATTGGTGGGAGTCTGCCTTCCTGTATAAAATAACTAGGTTTTGTCTGGTAAAGTAGTTGTTAGCTTTGGCAGTGGTTCTGTGCAGTCTAACACTTTACTTAATTTGATGGAAATAAAGAAAAATCGATGCTATGTGTGTAAATTGTTGTTAGTTATGCCGCTTTCCTCAGGACGCTCAGTAGCGTACTGAGCGTGAGCCCCAGCTCACAGAGGAGGAAGCTGATACACACAGGGAGCTAGATAGGGGCTCAGGGACAAGATAAATCAGAATAAGAGTTAGAAGGTTATAGCACACAAAATGGTCCATATCCTAGTTTTAGTGCTGGCTTTTTCATATATGTTTTTCTTAAAGCATTAACTACTGGAGTCATACTGCATTTCAGTTTTTATTTAAAAAAAAAAAAAAAAAAACCAAACAAAAACAACCTAACTGATAGTCCTCATGATTCAAAGAAAAGCTAGAAAGTCAGATGGGAGAGCAGTATGTGAATACAGATAAAAGCAATAGTGCTTTGTTTTAATTTATTTATTTTTTAGTCTGTCTTATCACTCCTAGGAATCACAGATCTGAATACTTCAAATCTACTGAACACCTATGTGTATGTCTCTTGGTAGTGCATTCAGAATATGTGTGTTATAATTTTATTTATGTGATTGAAAAATGTTAGTAATTACTTAAACCCCAACCCTACATCCTCACTGACTTCTTCCCAGCAGTTTTAAAGACTTTCAAAAATTCTATGCTACTATACAACATATTGTTCATCCTTTAAATGTCAGTACTGTTTTGAGTGTCTGAGCCTCTTTTTTGTAAACTAAGAGTTCTCTGTAAATAAACTGACTTATCCCAGCATTTTTGAAGGTTTATTTGAGGGTGAAGAGAATGCAGAGAATGCAGGTTTCAAGCCCCAGATGCTGCTTTACTTTTGGTGATAAGGAAGGTGGATAAAAAAGGAAGTTTTAAATTCTACTTTTCTCAAATAAGAAACAAAAAGTGTAATTTTGAAGAACTATTGTGGGATTTGGTGCAGTTTAGAAGCAAATAAATCTTGTCAAATGTATATGTAATTCATTTTACTCCTAAATGCTACCATCAGAACATGTTAATTATGTCTAATCCTTTTATCCTCGTTATTTGATTGCATTACATGATGTGCTTGTTATAGGTAAATATCAGTTTATATTTGTGACTAGAAATAGTTGTAGCTTTTCATAAATCCATGTCTTGCGGTTACAGTGATTTACATTATTTGGGAGTGTTGTGGTTAAGAAATAAAGCGACCATGGGGAAAATGTGTTTCCGGACTCTTTTGGGGGACTTAGTTGCATGCAATTGAAGGAGTTGCATTAGAAACAGAAAAGCAGGGTGACTTGTGTAGGCTGTTCCTGTTTGCCATTGCAAATTAAGTTGTCAGATGCATTGCTTGATTTTATATATTAAACAGATGATTTCAGTTCTCAGGCCGTTTAGTTTTGATCAGTTCAGTCTCTTGATTGTTTTTTCTTTAAATTTTGAAAATAACACCTGAATTTTTTAATCCAAAAGCTACATTTTGAAGTAAATAGTCTGTCACCTGCAAAAAACCTGCCTTCCTAAGCCGTAATTGCATGATACGCACGGCTGTGCACGGTTATCCCCACTTTTCCTTCTTTCACGTTTGGGGCTCAGTGGGGGGGTCACTGGGCTGTGTGTAAGGTAGTGAGTTGCCCTGGTGTTCCCACCGTAGCAAGGGTAGTGACCTGCTTTACAAAATGCTTTGAGACCTCTTCATAAAATGTGATAGAGAGCAATGGTTTTGTTTTGGTTTGGTTTTTTTGTTTAGTGATAGTAGCAATATGATAACCATGTGGGATTATTCTTTTTATATTTTTTAAAAAAAGTTTAATTACACTTATCTTTATTTTAAAAACTCAGAAATAAAATAAACAGTGTGTGTTATTGTTATAGTGATAAATGTGGTCAGCAGTTTAAATTTCCAGAGTCAGTTATGGCTTTTAGCCAAATGTCTCCCAGTAAAAGTAGAATGATGAATGTAACTTCACAGGTTGCACTTTGACAAAGAAGCAGTGGAAAACAAAATGTGGGTAAGCGCACCGCGCTGCCTGTGTCCTGATCTGTCTCTTTATCGTTCTGATGAATTTTCTCTCTGCCTGTGCCTTGCGTTTAAGCAGAAGAGTGAAATATTTTTTCCTCACTTGAGTAATTTTCACTGACTTTTCAACGATTATATGTTTGTGCGGGAGGTGAAGGGGATGAACTCAAAGGAAAGAATAAACCTACAGTTAGTGTTAAAAACCTTTCTAGCCGTGCTGTTTTGGTAGCTTGAACTAGTTTACTTAAATGCTACACTCTCCTCTTCTTCCAGAAGCAATAAATTTGTTCAAATGATGATCAAAGGATAAGAAATTATTTAAAAGAATAGTTATGTTAAAAATACTGTAAAAATACAAGAACACTTTCGGGGAATAGAATCTAGAATAGTATTGGGTCAGAAGGGACCTTTAAAGGTCATCTAGTCCAACCCCCCTGCCATGGACAGGGACATCTTCAACTAGATCAGGTTGCTCAGAGCCCCGTCCAACCTGACCTTGAATGTTTCCAAAGATGGGGCATCTACCACCTCTCTGGGCAACCTGTGCCAGTGTTTCACCACCCTCATTGTAAAAAATTTCTTCCTTATATCCAGTCTAAATCTACCCTCTTTTCATTTAAAACCATTTCCCCTTGTCCTGTCACAACAGACCCTGCTAAAAAGTCTGTCCCCATCTTTCTTATAAGCCCCCTTCAAGTACTGAAAGGCCACAATAAGGTCTCCCYGAAGCCTTCTCTTCTCCAGGCTGAACAACCCCAACTCTCTCAGCCTTTCTTCATAGGAGAGGCGTTCCATCCCCCTGATCATTTTTGTGGCCCTCCTCTGGACCYGCTCCAACAGGTCCATGTCTTTCCTGTGCTGAGGGCTCCAGAGCTGGATGCAGTACTGCAGGTGGGGTCTCACCAGAGCAGAGTAGGTGGGGAGAATCACCTCCTTCGACCCRYTGGCCACGCTTCTTTTGATGCAGCCCAGGATACGGTTGGCCTTCTGGGCTGCGAGCGCACATTGCTGCCTCATGTCCAGCTTTTCATCCACCAGTACCCCCAAGTCCTTCTTGGCAGGGCTGCTCTCAATACCTTCATCCCCCAGCCTGTATTGATATCGGGGGTTGCCCCGACCCAGGTGCAGGACCTTGCACTTGGCCTTGTTGAACCTCATGAGGTTGACACGGGCCCAGTTCTGGAGCTTGTCCAGGTCCCTCTGGATGGCATCCCGTCCCTCAGGTGTGTCAACCACACCACTCAGCTTGGTGTTGTCTGCAAACTTGCTGAGGGTGCACTCAATCCCACTGTCTATGTAATTGATGAAGATATTAAAGAGTAGTGGTCCCAATACAGACCCCTGCGGAACACCACTCGTCACCGATCTCCATCTGGACATTGAGCCATTGACCACTACCCTGTGGATGCGACCACCCAACCAATTCCTCACTCACCAGACAGTCCACCCATCAAATCCATACTTCTCAGTATATATATAATACATACCTCAGTATATGTGACTGTGATCTTGGGAAGATACATCATGAAGAAACTTAATTTCAGAGCTGTCTTAAATTCAAAGATTAAAATTGTTGAAGATTTTGTTGACGAGTTGTCCATTCCTGTGCTGTCAAGGCTTCTGTAAGGTGATATCCAACTGTATAATCTCTTTATAAGATATGAAATGGGATGAGAGCTATGAGGGGAATAAGCAGTGGGATTTCATTACTGGAAAAGTGTGCTTTTTTTTTTTCTCCTCCCACTAATATTATCTCATGGAGAAATGGTACATAAGCGTGTGTGTACACACAGACACATCACGCACACCAGACCGTCTGTCTTCTCATGTCTGATTAGGGGGTTGTGATCACCCAGGAGAACAGGGGTTATAGGCAAGGCAGGAGGCTGATGGCGTTTGTTCTTTGAGGCATGTTACGCTGGAATTTGGTTTTGCTTTCATTCTGTCAGATGCCCAGTCTGATGTTTTTCAGGCTGGCTGAGGTGTAGTGCTGTTTGCTCCAAACTCTGAGACTGCTGGGAAGATGTCCATTGTTTTGAGTTACACCTCAAGTGTGTCTTGATTCACAACTCCTAGAGGTCTGAAAACTGCTTTTAGAGAACTGTAACCAACATACTTCAGCAACTGGAGTATTGGATTGAAGTACAGAATAATCAACTATTAAAATTCTGTGTATCTTTTCTCCTGGTGGTCTGTAACAACTTTTATGGAGTTCAAAATTTAAATACATTATAATTCTTATTACTCGTTTTTATATTGTTTATGCTGAAATACATTTTCCACCCACATATCAAAGTACTGCTCAGTTTTGCCATTGAAATGGCTATTTTGTATTGCCTTTACATTGGAGAGTCTACTTTGTGCTCCAAGAATGATGAGAAACTTATGAAGTTGGCGTGTATTCAACATTAATTAAAGATGGCATTCAGCACTCTAGCAAGAATCTTTAAAAATGGCTGAAAACCATATTTATACAGTGGCAACCAAGATGCATCTGTGCGATTCTCTAAGACTCAGTCACCATCTCTCCTCTATAGTCATGGATCTTGTGAATGACAAGGTGGGGGTCTTTGTAATGGCTGAAGATTAGCATCCCCTGCTGTTTTGTAATCATCAGAATCTGGACAGTCATTTATTTGAATGAAGTAATGCCTACAGTTTGTGCCTCCAAAGAAAAGCATACATAATGTGATTGTAAGAAGAGGTTTTCAATATCTCAGTGGGATGTCATAGGGTATGTTTATAAACTTCAACCTAGCAGTTGCTCTGCAGTGGAATTCCACTAGTATCGAGATAATAATTTGCACAGTCAAATTGCTTTCTTTACAAAAACCCAGGGAATTATGAGACCCTAATCCTTTATTAATGTCAACCCATAGGCAGCAAGAAAGCGTAAGATTGCCATTCGAAAAGCCCAGGGGAAAAATCTTGAGGCCATCCGAGAGCTGAATGAGTATCTGGAACAGTGAGTGTCTTACAAGAATACGGATTGTGTTTTGCTATTCTGATAAATCTTTTTAATTAAAATGGAATTTGCATTTGATTTACGCTTTTGCTTCCATGCTGGTCATTTACAGAATCCCTTCACATTCTTTCTTTTTTTCCCTTTTTCCTCTCTTGTCTTCTCTACACAGATTTGTTGGAGACCAAGAAGCTTGGCATGAACTTGCAGAACTTTACATCAATGAACATGAGTAAGTTGTTTGCTAAGTCCACACAAAAACTGTTAAATTGAAACCTACTCTGTGTAAGTGAAAGACCTCAGTGATTTTTTTGAAGGACTAGTGTTAGAAAGTGCGCTGTCTCATTTCCAATATAACAAGCATCAACAGGAAATAATTACCAACCTTATTTGACTACCAAATGCTTTAAGAAGCCTTTTGATTTTAAAACAGGAACAGTTTACTTAATTACCTGTATGTTTCAGTCATTTTTTTAAATCCGATATTTTAAAAGTGGTTTGAATGTAGCAGGGAACAGCACCTATTTCCCATAATTTTTCATTCAAGTGATTTTTTTTTTTTTACTAGTTATAGATTTTAAATTCTTTACTTCTAAAATCAGTTGATCACGGCAACTGATACTCTGTTTTTCTTTTAGCCTACCTCTGCAAGAACTTTTAGTAACCTTTAAAAAATAACCAAAACAAAACATGGATCCAGAGTTAGAGGCATCTGGTCGCCTGGGTACAAAACCCAGTGTAATCAAGAATGCTGAATGTTGTAGTAACTTGCTTATTGGATATTTAATGTTTTTGTTAGCTTTTTTTATTGCTGTAGTGACAGGAGGAAATCCCAGCGTGAGAGGATTAGCTCAAAGCCTTAGTGCAAGTTTTCTAATATCACAGCATTAATTCTAACCTCCACCCAAAGGCGTATCTTTTTTTCCCCCTTCTTTAGTTCTTCAGCCCAGCCTGAATTATATCACATTGTTTCCTTCCTTGCTTTCTAAAGAGTAGTAAAAGAATTGAATTCTCAAGGAAGAAATAGCCATTCTCACTGTGATGAAAAAATCGTTCCCCCATCACGTCTCCTTCCACCCTATTCTCAAAGAAGATAATTACGAAACTCTTTAAAATGCTGACTTAAGTAATAATCTAGAATTTTGATATCCAGATTTCCATTTGTTTTGGGAAATTCACCAGCCACTTTTCCAAGAAAATAGCTATTTTTTTTWAAAAAAAATGGTTAGAAAGATATTTAAGCTTGTCAAATCTGTCGGTACAAAAGTGAATGATAGAGTGCTGCAAACATACGTATTCCACTACTGGGTTGGGTTTTTTTGCTATAATCTTTGTTACAAAATTGTGTAATAAAACCTGAGAAAGAAATTGCTTTTGCTTGTATTTGTCTTGGTCTGTAATTCCAATAAAAAATAGTATGTAGAACTTTCTCCAGTTCATTGAAAAAATTGACTGTGCTCACTGTACTTTTATAAGCATCATTGTTATTATTATTTTGATGATTAAATTGGGGAAAAAAATGGAATCTTGGCTAAAAAGCAACTAAAAGTTAATTTTAAAAAAAGGAAACAATTTGTCAGCTTACTTGTTTTATCAGTGTYGCAAATTTAGTCTCGCTTGTGAAATCACCATGCTGTTAACATTGTTCATAAATACACTTAGATGTACAAGGTTTATATAGTCCTCAATTCTACGCTCTGTTCTGTTACGAGGACTGCGGCTTCTGCTTATGGAGGATGAGGTGGCTATCCTTTTATCTCCTTTTATCTTTCTAAGATTTGAAATACGTACGCGACTATCATAATGGGCACCAGAGAAAACCACAATGTATTCATTTTAAGAAATAAGATTTTACAGGTTACATGGTTTAATATTGTCGCATAATTGCTAAATTGCTTTTACTCTGATATTAAATATCTACCCATACTGTCATTATAAACATTGCATCTCTGAATTTTGGAATCCTATCATGTAAACTCTGTGCAGCAGTGCTATCACATGTCTGTAGAAGATGCAAATTCTGCAGGAAACTCTATTAGTTGAAAGGTTATGAAGCTAAGTTTTTTTAATTAAATAAACCTACATTTTGAGCTTGACTTAATTCTTTCTGAAAGCTTTCATTTAAAGAACAGGTACTGGCCTTTTCTTTTGCAATGATAAGTTATTGCCCATTTGGACTGGTGTGATGCTATTTTCACGTATAAATTTGAACTGTTTGATTTTTAGAACTGTTCTTAGTATGGTTTTTCAGTTTCATTTCTGTGGTTGACTGTGAGCAGGTAAAGTTAACTGACAGTGTAAGTGCTCTGGTCTGTAGCTTGGTTTGTGACTCTTCAGGTAGTTGAATTTTCTTGTAGAAAAAAATGAACTATTTTTTAGTCTGAGTTCAAATGTCTTATAGTAACTAAAGCCTGTTTCTACTCATAACTCTTGTTGATCAGAAATGGCACTTATTAATAAGAAATGAGTATATTAAATGTTTTCCATTAGCTGTTCCATATATACCTAGACTATTAAATTTTGTATATTTTTCACTACCTATGATGTAAAAGTAGCAACTAGAAGTTTCAAACATCATTTAAAAATAAAACACTTTTCTTAATTGTGAATCACATGAAGTTACAGGGGGAAACGTAAGACTTCTTTTATTGTGCTGTAAAGAAACTGAAGCAAAGARCTGTATACTCTGTTTCATGTTGTCACTGTTTTTCGTATTCTTCAGCTATGCAAAGGCAGCCTTCTGCTTAGAGGAGCTTATGATGACTAATCCACACAACCACTTATACTGTCAGCAATATGCTGAAGTAAGTATTTTCAGAAAAATCAATTATGTTTGAATACATATCCTATTTTTATGTTACTGAAGTGGTGAAAATTGGATAAAAATGGTTTCTTTAGTTTTTCCCTAGGAGATTTAAGAGAGTACGCAAAGAATGTTAACATCTCCTAGAACTTAACATGTTAAGAAAACTGTGTTTTCTTCCTCTGTGACTAAGCTAAATATAAGAGTAAGGGCAGGAATTACTGAAGATAAAAATTCTTTTTAAATGAGCTATTCTTGTTGAAGTGTTTATACACTTTTCAAATTAAGTGCATGAGAAGTTAAACTTTTCCACAACAATGCTGCCTAGGAGGTTATGATATATTGCCTGTTATTGTGGAGCCAGATCTTGGAATCCACATAGAAAATTTTGCCTGAAAGAGCACTGGGGAAAGATACGGCCCTTAGAAGTTTTAGCTCAAGGTTTTTAACCATTTGCACTCTTTTTTCAGATGTATATTTTTTTYCCTAAATTATACTGTTAACAGCTTAGAATGGATTCAATTTGTTTTGTTAATGTGGATAAAATTGGGTTATCCTTGAAACTTGAAATTCTAAATAGCTTTCTGGTAGAAAGACTGTGAAGCATGTCTTTTAGTATTTATCCCTCTTTTTGTTGATCTAGTAACAGGCAAAATGAATAGAAAAACAATGGAGTAATCTTCTAAACTATGTGCGCTATTTTGCAGTTGAATAGATAATGAAAGGTATTGTGTTGTTTTGTGTACGGGTGTAATGCTGTGCTAAAGGAATATAGAGTTAGTATGGATTTATGGCAGTCAGAATTTAGCTTTAGATTTAAAGTTTCTGTTACTTTTCATAAGAGACTATCCCAAGGTTGTAAGTATGTATAGGTGCAAAATAATAACTTTTTATTCTTGTAGCAATAAATTAATTAAATTAATGCTGGCTTTTTTTCTCCTATAGTTAAATATTTTAAAATTTGTATATTTAAAAGACCTCGGATTTCTCTCAGGCCAGTATTTGGCCTTTGATAGGATTCACCTGATTTGAAATATCATGTGAAACAACCCTGAAGTGAAGTTTCATAATATCTTTGCTTCAAGAGTGAATGCCTGAGGTCTGGATGACATGTGCAAGTTTCAAGAGCTCATAATTTTTACAGGTTAAATACACTCAAGGGGGGCTTGAAAACCTTGAGCTATCAAGAAAGTATTTTGCACAAGCACTGAAGCTTAACAACAGAAATATGAGAGCTTTGTTTGGACTTTACATGGTAAGCGTGATTATATATTTTCCATGGTATCATTTTGAATATGTTTTTATGCATGTATGTTATCCTTTACCATTTGCTGGTTTTGTTTTCCTTTTGGTTTAACGTAATAGCTCAGATTATTAACACTGTTTTTAAATACTGAGTATGGACAATTTTATGCCAGTAAGTACACCTTACTTGAAGTGCTCTTAACCTTTAAGTCTTGCCCATGTTTTCCAAAGCATTATAATTACTGACACATGAAGGTAACTTCTTGAAAAAGGATTTAAAGTCATACTCCTCTTTACAGGATGGTGAACTGCTGAAGAGTATCAGCACAGTGTGACGGCTGCTTTTTTCCTTCTTTTTTTTTTTTTTTTTTTTAACCAGCCTGGGGTTTTTTTCTTTGTTTTTTCTCACTCCAATTTCTAAATACAACTTTCTACTTACAATTTCAAAATGAGTCTTTAGCTTGCACAGCATTGTTGGCTTGAGTGTGGCCATGACTACAGTAACTATGAGTAGCATGTACCAGTTTCTCCAAAGATACTGAGGCCTCCATTGAAGATCTTCCTTTAGATCTTAGATCTTTTAAAAGATCTTTTTAGGGACAAAACCAGAAAGGTTCCTTATATTGTTTTTCTAAAAATTCTAGGCCACSCTTTTGTCTCTTGGGAGGGGAGCAGTTTACAGAGACACATCGGGCAGATAACTTTGAGGCTTCCTGTAAATACCAGGCAATAGGAGCTTCCTTTCAAGGACTTGTTAGGCATCACCTTTAAGACTCAAAGACACTTGGACCTAATCTTCTTCGCCCATCTGCAGAGATTCTTGGGTTGGTGATTGTACGTTCAAGAAGGAGAAAAGACCAGCTCCTTGCTGTTCCTTAGGTCATTTAGGTTTTTAGGAGTAAGTTTCGTAGCAGATCTGTTTATTGGCCTAAACTGATTTTTGAGGTGTGTATACGTATGTATACAATGTTCTGCATTGATTCTGGAACAGGCCTGGGGGTTTATTATGGCCACTCTTGGCTTGTCCTCTGTCAGATCTTAGGTCCTGCCTGTTATTTTCAGTCTGTAAAGTAGACTTAGAGCCTGTTGCCTATGATGATCTGGTTGGCAACCTTGAGCTAATACAACCCAAGCATTTGAGAAACTTTTTGTTTTGGCAGACTTTGAAAGTCATACGCATAAACCCTGATTTGCATAATGCAAGTTCATTACTGCAAAAAATGCATGTATGCTCTGTTTCAGTTCTTCAGTTTTGCTTGACTGGCTGCTGTCACCTTTCWCTAGGAGGTTTTTGCAAGCCCAGCTTGCCATCGCTGCTTCTGTATTACCCTTTGGCTCCTGTTTCTTTGTAATGCTGTTTCCAGGCTTTAGGATCTGGTTTTGCTGTGGCTGCTGCTTTTGTACTTGACAGACGTGCCCAGCATTTGTAGTCTCCAAAAAATGTCCATAACCCTGGTAAATTCTCCACAAAGGCTTTCAGCCGTATCTGCCAAGGAAACTGGTCAGTACTTCATCAAATTCAGGAAACCAGAGAGAATAATGCCTGATCTTAGGACCCTGACCCTGTACTAGATCACAAATTCAATTCATGCGGACATGGCTTTAGAGAATGTGTTCCTGAGTTTGTAGAGGCTGCTTCTTTGACAATCCTGCTCCTTTCCCTTTTCTAGAGGTAGTTTCAGGGAAATGGCTGTAAGGGAGCGTTCTTTGAGTTTGAAATGTAGTATTCATGTAGACATTTGCTTCCATGCTCCTTTTTAGAATCTTTTCTGGAGGTTCTTCATTGATGGATGAGAGTAGGGTTCTGTGGTTCTTTGCCTTCAAGTACTTACGCACTCAGAAAGATGTTCTGGGAGGGAGTGGCAATGACTCCTTGTGAAGTGGATTTATTTATATAAGTGGAAAAGTCTCTGAGATGAGTTCAGTTCTTAAGTAATCTCTTTTTATTTTTTCAGGTGAAGATGGGCATAGTTATGTATAGATTCTTACCTCCTTTTAAAATGTATTTTCTGATGCCACAGGGAAAAATGTCATGTTTTTAATAACAGTTTGGACACACAAGTGATGTATTTTATATCATCTCTGGTAACAAATTGAATGGGGAAAACTAATTCATAACTCTCACTTTAGAAAAAGCAAATTGGATTAACTAATCATGTCCAGGTTTGGTTCCTAACTTGGTACACAACTGAACTGAAGTCTAGTTTAGCTTTAATTAGTACAAACAATTGTTTAAAATGTTTAGCTAATTCTTAACTGGATGCTGTTTACCAGTAACTGTTTTTATTTTTTCTCTTTTTTGGCTATCACTGTGCGTGGGGCTCTGAATGCAAAGGTGCTGAATACTCTCAGTTTATTTCATACACATATAGTTACACTGGTTTTATTTTTGTATTCTTAGTCTGCCAGCCATATTGCTTCCAATCCAAAAGCAAGTGCAAAAATGAAAAAAGATAATATGAAATATGCCAGCTGGGCAGCTAACCAAATAAATAGAGCATACCAGGTTAGTACATCATTGTTTTATGATACTCTTAACATGCTCTGTTGTTCTTTTCTGCACTTTTATCAACTGCTGTTTAAGAGGTTAGGTATGACGTGTAAATCAGCATAATTTGCTTAGATTTTTTGCGTTCTACTTTTGTTTGATTTCCTGGAAGCCTTAATTAATAGAAGGTTGATATTTTACAGTTATTAATTACTATTATTTACTTATTAGCTTTAAACAGATTTTTTCTACTAACATTAACTCAATGTACACTACTGTAATGTTGACCTCCAAGACTCAGTTATACAGCTAAGTATTTTAATAAAAATTGGTATGTCTATTTGACTCCCTTACAGCTATTCTTAATGATCTACCAATCAAAGTTTATGTATAAGTAATCCTGAACATCAACATCATACTGTCCAGTTCTTCCCAGAACTTTTTCTGAGCAAAAATGTTGGTATTAAATGCAAAGATTTTATATACATGTAACACTCCTTTCTCTCTGTAATATTTCAGTGTCAGAACCCAATATTTAATTTTTCTCTTGCTGCTGCTGTTTCACAGTTAATACTACCAAATGGCCTTTTGACCAGCTCCATCTATTATGGAATTAAATGAGGATTTTCTTTTATGGCCAGTGCAGCTTTCTTAATACACTGTATGTCAATTCATTGCCAAGAGTGCAGCTTCTTGTGGCTGACATGTTTTTGCTGTATTACAACTTTGAAGTATTTTCCATTTCCCCTGAATGGCCCTGTAGCTTCTGACTGTACTTTACAGTGAAGAATATTGTATCCCTGAGGACATAATTAAGCATTTTATACTTGTGTGCCTCAAGTTTCTTTCCCTGTTTTGCTGTTTAAATGACTCCCTGATTTTCATTAATAAACCATTTACGTGCTCATGACAGTAAGGTGTGTATGAATTACCACCTTTGTCAGATTTCCCATAAATAAGCAGGACTTCTTTTGACTTCAGTATGTCTGACATTCCTGTAAGCACAATATTGACGGAAAACACAAGTATTGCAGGATTTAAAAAAAAAAAAMCAAAACACACAACCAAAAAACCACAAAACAAAAAACCACAAAAAAACCCTTGAAAAACAGAACACACAGTGGATTCACCATTGATAGAACAAAACAGGTTTTAAAAGATGTGTGAATTTTGAGTGAAAACTATTATTCCATGTTTTTTACATCTTAATAAAATGAACTGCTTAGATTAGAGGAGGTTTGAACACGTTTTAAGTGAGTATTATGACTGAWGTTTCCAGTTCAAAGCACCAGTAGAGACCTGTTAGCACTTCTGGGAAACAGCCCCTTTCAGGGTGCATCAGGATGGAAATGTAAAATCARTGTTGTCTGTGGAATGGTGGCATACCAAGATTAAGACCTAGAAATAGGCATCGCCTGGTTCTAAATATAATGAAAGTTTAATTATGACAGTTTGTAGTTACTTGACTCACAGCCAGATAAGCTTACCTTTTTTTTTCATTTTTTTTCTCTCCACATGGCTTTCTGTTAACATCACAGTATCTCTAAGAAAGTATGACTTGTACTGGGGAGTGGTGGTGGTGTTGGGGGGGGCGGGTTCTGGGTGTGTGTGGTTTTTTGGGTGTTTTGTTTTTGKTTTTTTGTGGKTTTTTTTTACTGTGTGGTGGGTTGACCCTGGCTGGACGCCAGATGCCCACCAAAGCTTCTCTATCGCTCCGCTCCTCAGCTGGACCGGGGAGAGAAAATATAACGAAAGGCTCGTGGGTTGAGATAAGGACAGGGACATCACTCAGCAATTACTGTCACGGGCAAGACAGACTTGACTGGGGAAATTAGTTTAATTTTATTACCAATCAACATCAGAGTAAGAKAACGAGAAATAAAAACTAAATCTCAAAGCACCTTTCCCCCAACCCTCCCTTCTTCCCGGGCTCAACTTCACTTCCAATTTCTCTACCTCCTCCCCTCCAGTGGCGCAGGGGGACAGGGAATAGGGGTTGCGGTCAGTTCATCACACATTGTCTCTGCTGCTCCTTCCTCCTCAGGGGGAGGACTCCTCACACTCTTGCCCTGCTCCAGCATGGTGACCCTCCCACAGGAGACAGTCCTCCATTAACTTCTCCAACRTGGGTCCTTCCCATGGGCTGCAGTTCTTCACTAACTGCTCCAGCGTGGGTCCCTTCCACGGGGTGCAGTCCTTCAGAAACAGTCTGCTCCAGTGTGGGTCCCCCCCGGGGTCACAAGTCCTGCCAGCAAACGTGGTCCAGCATGGGCTTCTCTCTCCATGGGTCCTGCCAGGAGCCTGCTCCGGCATGGGCTTCCCATGTGGTCACTGCCTCCTTCGGGCATCCACCTGCTCCAGCGTGGGGTCCTCCACGGGCTGCAGGTGGATACCTGCTCCACCATTAACTTCCACAGGCTGCAGGGGGACAGCCTGCCTCACCATGGTCTTCACCACAGACTTGCAGGGGAACCTCTGCTGCGACGCCTGGAGCACCTCCTCCCCCTCCTTCTTCACTGACCTTGGTGTCTGCAGAGTTGTTTCTCTCACATATTCTCACTCCTCTCTTCTGATTGCTGCTGGTGTTGCACACTTTCTGCCCCTTAACTATGTTATCCCAGAGGTGCTACCACCGTCGCTGATGGGCTCAGCCTTGGCCAGCGGTGGGTCCATCTTGGAGCCAGCTGGCATTGGCTTTATCGGACATAGGGGAAGCTTCTAGCAACTTCTTACAGAAGCCCTCCCCCCCGCTACCAAAACCTCGCCACGCAAACCCAATACATACTGGAAAGTGCAATTCCACTGTTTCTGTGAAACTCTTTTGGATCCTAGGTTAAGAATTTTTGGTTGATGCTTACCAGAACAGATCACGTTAACACAACTAACATATTTAAAACACGTTGTAACTTCTTTGTGACTTCATATTTTTGTGATATGTTGCATACTTCAGCTGCTCTTTTTAGCGGTTTGGGACATGAAGTGATGAACACCATATCTGACTGGAATCGTAGTGGGAATTTAGCTATACAGAAAATGTAAGTGCTCRAGCTAGGATTTGGCAAGCAAATGGCATGAACACCCCCTTTCTTTTCACAGAAGTACCACAAGAAGCTCTAGTGACTACAGCTGGGCAGGATTGCCCAACCCTACTGAGCTTGTTACATGACTGCAGAAGGGTTTGGCCACTCCAGGGTCTGTGTCAGAGACTTACAACATCCAACTGCTACAATAAATGGTGTTGGGTGATGTAGTAGGTGGCAGTTTCCCCTATGAGTCAGTATTGATTTGTTGCTCCCTTAGTGTGTTGAGTGGTTGGAAATTGTCATCTTTTGGACCTAAGGGTGAAACTTTGGTCGCTTGTGCCAGTGGAAGCCCTTATAGCATTCCTCCATTAGTGGAGGGTTGTCTAGCCAATTTCTAAGCTAGATACTTATATTATCTCTATAAATCCTCCCCACTTTCCTTGCATTTTCCAAAGCGCTTTGTAAATTGTAATAAAAGCTTTAAGAGCTTGTTCTGTTTGGCATTGACTTGTTTTATTATAGTTGGACTTTATTATGCTGTTAAATGCAATTTTTTCCTGTAGTCATGTTCTAGAGAATAAGATGCATTTAGAATCCTGACTTGGGTGCCTAGACAAATTATATGAATTTGTGACTTTAATATATGAAGTTATTAATTCAAAAGTTACTTTTGAGCAATTGTCTTGCAGTGAGATCTTTCCCCATTTTCAGTCTGGATTTGTACTTGAATTACCAGCGGTTTGCTCAGTAATTTTGGAAAACTGCCTTTATTTTTTCAAATTCAGCACTGGCTATAGTTGCATTTTTTTATTTTATATGCAATTTACTTGAAATATTTTTACTGGTCTCCTTCTTTCAATTTATTCTCCCATTCAGGCAGTTTACTTTGGCACTTGATTTTTGCTTTTCCTGTGCATTCCTGTAAGAAATCAGAGGAACTTTTTAGTTTATTGTCATTTAAAGAAAACAATCTTTGGGTGTGAAATGAAAACCTGACTTTCACCAATGTTGGTTAGACTGTACARCAGTTTCTTTACAGGAAAATATGGTGATAAAGAATAGTTGACTTAAATAATTTTCTGAAAAGCACAGATATTTGATGCTCCATCTGGATAATATACTTATTTTGATGTTAAATATGTAACCCTCAGTGCTGATTAGTACTTCTCATCTGTGCCTAATCTAGGAGAAATGTAAACTTTCAAAGGAAGACAGAAAGGTTTTGTAGCTAGGGCTGCTGCGTGGAGCTGGAATTCCTGGCTGCTAACGCATGCTCTGAAAAAAAAAGGTCATTATTCTCTAGGCCACTTAAATTTAATTGACAGGGTGAAACAAAAACAAATAAACTTTAATTTTAATCTTTTATTTCAGATGTTAGAGAAGTACTCATTAGTCAAAGAATTATTATAGGTGTATTATTATTACAAGCTTAGTTTTGCCTTATCACTGGGAACCTGGATTATTCTCTCTGTGCAGACCCTGTGAAGAACATGTATCTGTTCTGACTGAGGACATGAGTCACAGTTACTTTAACATCGAAACAAAATATGGCTACCTAGTGCTCTTCAATTAGGTAATTGGTTTAGCATGTCCTCTGGTAGAAGCGTTTCAGCAGAGGCAGGCAAGTTTGATTAATGCTCACAAAAATCTTTAATGTGATCCTACTCGTAGTAATTTTCCAGATACATGTTTTCTTGGGTACATTGCTAAATTCTTCTGTGTTAGCAATCCACATGTTATTTATGGTTGGAGAGGTGATTTTGTTACAAACCATTTGGGAAACAGAAAATTAAATCATGATTTTAAGAAATGGATTCCGGCTCAATCAGTCAAATTGCTGTGTAATGGCAGAATAGACAAAATAATTGTTCGTCAGGGCAAATTTGAAGTGATTACATTTCCAGGTATACTTCTGTTTGTTATGACGCAGAGTTTAGTTTTATTTGTTCAGCTTAAAGTACACGTCAGTATCATGAAGGCAACCACTCTTGAAATTAGCAAGTAACATTTTTTAAACTAATGTCTTATGTCAGTTTTGCTTTCAGTGTCCCTGAAGAGAAGTAAAATAAGTAAAATTCTTCTTATTTTGAGGCTTTCCTCTGTGTGCTTTCTGTGTGTCTTGCCAAGTGTGCTTTTTTGACCACAATATATTCAAGCTTCTGTGCTTTTTATCAAAGTCTCCAAATGCTTTGAATTGAAACAATTTTTCAGTCAAGGATTTTGAATTCTGTTTTTTTCATTTGCTTGTTTTTATGAAAGGATTTGGACTCCCCGAGTATCTGCTTGGGACTATGCTTCTTTAGTGTGAACAGAAAGAGGATATTGTATTAAGTCAGATCCAAGATAAAAGTTACTTCTCTCACCTGGGAGAAATCTTTGATTTTCCTCTGAAGTTGACTATTGCAGGTCACTATGGAAACTGCACAACCTGAAGAATGGGTTTATACATACTACTAGAGTCAAAACATGGCACATCAGTTCATCATCTGGAAATATGAAATATGAAAATATGGTGTTTTCAGTATGTCTCTTAAGTATAAAGTGTTGTCACAATAACAACATTTCATTCTCCTAACTATTTAATTTGAAATAGTGTTTCGTTTACTGTGCCAAAACTAATTTTTTTAAGAACTCAGTACTGATTGGGAATCCCAATGTTAGATTGTAGCCTGGGGGTCAAAAGCAGGTTAACAGGTCCTGCAGCTTGTTGCTGGTGTGATATTACCTGGGTTTGATGACTTAATCTTTCTTAGCAGGTCATGAAGAGTTTGCTAAATTAAGTTAATTACAAGAGAGAAGGGACACATTATAAATCAAGGGCTAACTATGCGAGACACCAGTGGTATCTGAAATAAAAAACATTAAATTGAAAATTTATTGAGTGTTTAGATGTTAACATTTAGGTAGAGAATAGGCTATTTTACTAGCAGAAAGTTATAGTTACTGCTTCTGTAATTTCTTTACCATCCCTCCCAACCCCAAATGTAGAACTTTTTAATGCAGGTGTATTAAAAACGGTTGAGAGTTTCATCTGACTGAAGACCCACCTAGTCAGTAAATCCACTGTGTTAGATACGGCTGATGGGTGATGGGAATTGTCAGTACAGATAGAAAAACCCTTTTAACGTCAGCGTGGGGTGAGGAACATCTCCCACCCTTCTACCCCGTCCTTTCCCAAACTTCGCTGCATGTGTCTTAGGGAATCTGAAGCCATAAGTAGTATTTATTAAGCTGTATCTTTCTTTGTTACCAAGAGAGACTTTATTTCAAATGCTCTCTGAAATTGCTGTTGTAATAGTAGGTTACAATCAAATACAAGGTCATTACTCACAGTTACTTTGAACCATAAGATATAATTATATGATGACTGGATTATTTTATAGTAGATTTTCTCTGTCTCACTATAACAAAAATCGAAAATAGATTAGCTTAAGTAACAGGTCCAAGTCTTGCTACTATTTAAATTATGAATATAATCTAATTTGGAGCACATAAAAAATTCAAGTCTGAAATAAAAAGTTATGTTAAACTTCATAGAGCAAACAAAACAACAGGAAGATCTTTATTCAGATAAATGTTAAATTTCAAAGTGGAATATTTGTTAGTGCTGAATATTTTATGCTGAATTTGTTAGTTGCTCTCAAATTCAGAGCAAATGAGTGAAATTAGGGAGTTCTGTTGTATTTTTCATTAGTTGTTAGAGGAAGGGTGATATAGCTTGTATTCTAGTAAAAACGCTGAGTTTTAGTGAAACAATAAAGAGGCTTTACTTTTAGGTTTCTAGTAATTAGAGTAAATTTTTGGTACTTAATGTATAGAACTGTTATTTGTACAGGATCTATGGACAGAATTTCTGATATATGACAAATAACAACCCTTTTTTGTTGTTGTTTAGTTTGCAGGTCGCAGTAAGAAAGAAACTAAATACTCTCTGAAGGCAGTGGAAGACATGTTGGAGACCCTGCAAATCACTCAATCTTAGGTTGGCATAGAGATCCAATATTAAATTTTCCAATTCTATGATCAACCTGTAATGACCTATAGGTTATGTTGCTCTAGTGCTGTTAAAAATTAATTTTGTATTGATTAACGTGCTATCTAAAATAATGTTTTATGAAAAGGAAAATACCTATTTATTGCTGCTATGAGAAATGTGATGAATACTCACTGAAATGAATAACTTCTCCATGAAGACAACATAAAGAAATGTCGTGCTGCACATCAGTCTCTAGATTTTTGTATCTACAGTACCTGCTTCTAAGCCATAATTTGTAGAAATAAACTTGTTAAATGATTAAAAAAAAATGACAGTGATTTATTCGACTTGCAAACGGAAATTACAAGTTTATATATGTAGACGAATAATGTATGTTAGAAATTTTTCTTATTTGCATATTTAAGAGTAAAGACATGCTACAGATGTACACTTTCTGGTAAATATTTACCATACAGCAAGGAGTGATTATGAATACACTTTAATGCTAGAGAAAAAGGTTGATGTTGTTTTATTAATGAGTTGATATGCGGTTCTGTAGAAATGGAGAAAACTTACTCGTGTACTTTGCTTCAGAGAGGCTCTTGTACTGGCTTAAGGCCAAAGACATTCTTCTCTGTGGCTTTGTGGGCAAATGCTTCCATGTCCACGTAGTTCTCCAATCAGTATATGCATATGCACTTTTTTTATTCCTTCTATGTGTGCTTTGTTGTACATATGTTCCACATCATGAATTTCAAAACCATCTGAATGCAGGGCTGCATGCTGGTCTGTACTAATTTTGTACCTATGGTATGGGTACCCCTTCACTGTGGTGTAAGCTATGGTATATTAGCTTCTTCACAGGAACCAAGTGTTACAGCACTGTAAGGATGAGGCAGCTTGTTCAACTGCCTTGTACTTACTGGAGGATAAAGGTGTTTTTACACCATTAGCATGAAGCATCTAGCACACTGTAAATCTATATTGTGTTGGTCTTTAGGTGCTTGTTTATTTACTCAGATAATTAGATGGACACCCTAATTCATGAATTTTGCAGTTCTGATCATTCTGGATGTTCAGATGTGTACTGTGGCAATTCAGTTGCACAGCTATCATTTCATTTATTACAGCTTCAATAAGATTGCATAACAGCAGCCACATACCCTTGACAAATTCTAAAATTCTAATAAAAATATTGCAATGCCATTTTCATGACTGTTACCACCATCCAAGCTGATTTCAGTTTCGGATTTTATATATGCCTGCTCTATATAGATGGGTAGGTTAAAAGCTGTGTGTTAAAATATCCTTTTTATGACCCTGGTCTTGATGTAATAAAACAAAGCTGAGCTCCTGCTTAAAAACAAAGCAGCAACAAAAACTTCCCTTGTGACTTCAAAGCTTGAAAATGTGTATAACTGAACTGGTTGTTGCATGAGACTGTGCCTTTAAGAAACATGTAAGATTTCATTCCCATTATCCATGAAGTAGGTTGGAGTATGATAGTGTGACAGGATGGGTGCTATGCCATAAGAATTAATTGTATGTGGAATCTTAAATTAACTTGATCCAGTACTGTTGAAATAATGAAACTGTAAATACTGCATAGTATTACATCAAATCACCCAATTCTAACTTGGGGAAATAGTGCAGATCCTTTTATAATAGTAATTCACAAACTGGCCTCAGAACAGTATTTGCAGATAGATTATGTATGTTTCAGGTGGAAAACCAAGAAAATATCATAGGTGAACATACGTATTTCTGTTCAGATTTATAGTCTTTTACTGTATGAGTGTGCCATCTAGAGTTTTAAACCCTCATTAGTCTTTTTTCGTTTTACCTACATCTCAAATAACTTGGTTGCATTCTAAAATTAAAAATGGTGGGAAGCTGTACTGTAGACTAAAATTGCTTAGTGGTGCATAACATTTTACCTCCAAGATATTAAGAAACAGCAGTGCAGTATTCTTGTGCGGCAGGCATCTGTATCTATGCTGCTGGAAAGTGTCCTATATAAAGTTCTATTCAGAGGCAACTTTTAACATAACAAGGTCGGACTTGGGCACATAGCATATAGTTTTCTCTCTATGGAAGTTTGTTCTATTTCTTGTTTTCAGTGATTTGATTACAAATTTCAACTCATTTGGCTGCTTAGAACCTTCTAGTTTTCACTACTGCTTAGCATCTTTTTGGAATTACCATTTAGCTCTCTGATTTGTGCTTGTATTTTGGCATAATTCCCACATAGTAGAGCTTACAAATTGATCTAGCAAATATTTCTGAGAAATTTGTATTTACTTCAAAGATAAAATAAATTACTCTTCTGAAAATGCATGGGCAGTCTTTGATACAACTATTGAATTGCAGCAATGGAAGTTCAGGGTTTTTTCTGTATTCAAATAAAAAAAAAAATTTAAAAATCCTGTGTCTGCAGGGGAAGTAACTGTATGAAATGCCCTGCAATCTGAGCAAGCAAAGGGTGTAGAAAAGAAGCTGTGATATAATGTGATCTTTATAAAAGCAATTTTCCAGTTCTAGTAAATGATTTTGCAATATGTCACTGATGCTGTCTTGCATTAAATAATAGGTTTTCAAAGAATGGGTTACTTAGTTAACAAATGAATTTGATTATGTTCTGTATTGTGCTCTGACAGTGACAAATGCTACACAAAAATACTATCATCAAGTATGCAGTCTCCTCTTTCCAAAATAAAAGGCTATGTTTTCATATTGTTTCAGTGGACAGCAAAAACTTGAGACCTTTGCAATGCCAAACTGCATAGCGATGACTTGTTTCTTTATTTTCTGCAGCCATTCTTTGATAATAGGCTTGACAGGGGGAGCTTAGTGTTATCTGTTGAAGTAAAGGTCATTGAAGAGCCAGCAAAACCTCTGATTCTGCCTTTGTAATACAAGTTACCAGTGACTTCTTAAAAACATTTTGTCCAAATATCATACAATTCATATTCTGTAGTTGCAAAAAGCACATCTTGTTTAGAATATATCCCTAAATCTCTTCAGTTCAGTGCCCAGAATATCTTGCAGTTGCTATTGGAAACTCTGTTATTAGTCAACGGAGGACTTCCTCTTGGCAGCGCTGTATTTGTGATGGCATCCATGTTTGCTGGTTGCTGCATTTACAGTGGAACTTGTATTTCAGCCAGCTTTAGAAGGGAGGGGAAAAGGAAAGCAAATTAAACTTGACTTACTGGCATGAATTTGTTAGCTTCTTGTTACTTGCATCCTCATCTTCCAAGAACACCAACTGTAGCTGTAGTCAGGTTTGCAATAATAATTCTTCTGCTTTTAACTCAAGAGCTTCCATATATTCAGCTCTAAAACCAGCACTACATTAAAATCTAAACCATACRGATTCCAGTGAAATCCAATGTGCATGTGCATGTACCCTCGTGTGCAGGGARAGGACAGTTCTCCCACCCTCCCTCAAGTTGGTGTCAGAGTGGAGGAGCGTTAGAACAGTTCTTGAATGTGGTTTTGTCTAGAAAACTAATACCGCTTACTATGTCTCAAAATCATAGAATCATATAATCGTTTGGGTTGGAAGGGACCTTTAAAGGTCATCTAGTCCAACCCCCCTGCCGTGGGCAGGGACATCTTCAACTAGATCAGGTTGCTCAGAGCCCTGTCCAGCCTGACACTGAATGTTTCCAGGGATGGGGCATCTACCACCTCTCTGGGCAACCTGTGCCAGTGTTTCACCACCCTCATTGTAAAAAATTTCTTCCTTATATCCAGTCTAAATCTACCTTCTTTTCATTTAAAACCATTCCCCCTTGTCCTGTCACAACAGACCCTGCTAAAAAGTCTGTCCCCTGCTAAAAAGTCTGTCCCCATCTTTCTTATAAGCCCCCTTTAAGTACTGAAAGGCTGCAAYARGGTCTCCCCGRAGCCTTCTCTTCTCCAGGCTGAACAACCCCAACTCTCTCAGCCTTTCTTCATAGGAGAGGCGTTCCATCCCCCTGATCATTTTTGTGGCCCTCCTCTGGACCTGCTCCAACAGGTYCATGTCTTTCCTGTGCTGAGGGCTCCAGAGCTGGATGCAGCACTCCAGGTAGATACTCCAGGTCAAATACTGCTTGTTACTTGYATTGCTTAATGCATGAATAGAATTTTAGGACTGACTATTGCTCAACTACAGATACTTGAGTCTACATGGAGAAGTGCTTGAAATTAGTCATTAGTCTTGTCTGGAATGACTCTGCACCCTTACAGATCTGTATTCTCTTGATAGGCACCAGCTGGAAGTTGGATTCAACCCAGAGACTAGTTTTCAGAAACAAATGGTCATTAATCTACCTCTCTTAAAAAAAAACAAACAAAAAAACCACCCCAAAAAAACCCAAGCACCACCCCACCAAAAAAAAATCAAAACAAAACAAAAAAATCCCCAACCCCTCAAAAACCACCTCTGGTAGAGAAAGTTGTTTTTCAGCTGCTGGATTTGAAATGGAAAACCTTTATCAGTGCACTTCATAGGTGAATTTATTTTGTTCTGTGATGAGGAAATCCCCTGTATAAAGCAGTGCAATCCTTTTAATGCTTGTCCAGAAGGAAGAAAGGCTGGAGAGCAGCACAAGGGCCTGTTCAACCCATATGCCATCATAGGACTTCCTATGGCAAGTTGCAAAGAAAAAGCCATTCATCTGCACTTAGGATCCCAGAGGTGAGCATTCCTGGTGAGCAGGCACCATTGCAACTGAAAAGGGCTAAATAAGACTGGGCCAGCACAGCCCAGAGCCTACAGAGTAGGTGCTCAGATACATGTGCTTGGAGACCCAACACAGGGCATGAGTCTCCACCCAGCTGTTGGCAGGGCTACACATCGACATGAATCTGCCTGCAGGTTTTTGCCCCTACCAGAGACTATCCTTTGTATTTTACTTTTCTCCCCTTGGCCTCTGCACAGCAGGAATCTTGCAAAAGATTTGTGGCGATGTGGTACCCTACCAGTTTCACTGGGGCTAGGCGTGGAGGTGAGGGAACAGGTGGATCAGTTTGCTGGACCGATCCTGGATCTGTGAAGGTTTTGCTCATTCTTAGCTTCAGTGCACTCAGTTACCAGTGCACACCTGAAGGTCAGCATATAATATAAGCCTTTGCCTTGGACTGAAAGGACATCAGACAGCAGACCTGTCCTGTTAAACATCTGCAGTCTGCTTAGCTCCTTTGTGGGTGCTTGGCAAACAATGTAAGAGGGTGGATTTTATCCATGCTGAATGACATGCAAATATATAGAAAGATGTACTACTCATGGTGTCATGGTGACTGCAGACGACATCAAGTTGGGTGGGAGTGTTGATCTGCCTGAGGGTAGGAAGACTCTGCAGAGGGATCTGGACAGGCTGGATCGATGGGCCGAGGCCAATTGCATGAGGTTCAACAAGACCAAGTGCCGCGTCCTGCACTTGGGTCACAACAACCCCAGGCAACGCTACAGGCTTGGGGAAGAGTGGCTGGAAAGCTGCCCGGCGGAAAAGGACCTGGGGGTGCTGGTCGGCAGCCGGCTGAACATGAGCTGGCAGTGTGCCCAGGTGGCCAAGAAGGCCAACGGCATCCTGGCCTGTATCAGGAATAGTGTGGCCAGCAGGCGGAGGGAGGTGATCGTGCCCCTGTACTCGGCACTGGTGAGGCTGCACCTCGAATACTGTGTTCAGTTTTGGGCCCCTCACTACAAGAAGGACATTGAGGTGCTGGAGCGTGTCCAGAGAAGGGCGACGAGGCTGGTGAAGGGTCTGGAGAACAGGTCTTATGAGGAGCGGCTGAGGGAGCTGGGGTTSTTTAGCCTGGGGAAGAGGAGGCTGAGGGGAGACCTTATCGCTCTCTACAACTACCTGAAAGGAGGTTGTAACGAGGTGGGTGTTGGTCTCTTCTCCCAAGTAACAAGTGATAGGACGAGAGGAAATGGCATTAAGTTGTGCCAGGGGAGGTTTAGATTGGATATTAGGAAAAAACTTCTTCACCGAAAGGGTAGTCAGGCATTGGAACAGGCTGCCCAGGGAAGTGGTGGAGTCACCATCRCTGGAGGCGTTCAAAATACGTGTAGATGTGGCGCTTCGGGACATGGTTTAGTGGGCATGGTGGTCTTGGGTTGATGGTTGGACTCAATGATCTTARAGGTCTTTTCCAACCTTAGTGATTCTATGATTCTATGCAGTTTAGTTCTTGCAGTCACTGACTCTTTTTGTGTGTGTGTGTGAGTGAAAGAGCACGGAGTGAGTAACTCAGGGAAAACACTTCCAGACGGGAGGTCCTTTATCCAGGGTTAAAGGGGTGACTGGAAGGAGGAAGAGCCACCTTTTCAGCTTGCCTGAGTCAGCCTAGGTCCAGTAGTTCTCTTCGCTGTAGAAGATGATAAAATACACTGCATTTTGCATTGCGTCAATAATGAGAGGTGTAAGGCTGTGTTTAAAAAAATCTGAAATTGCAGTGCAAAAGTATTTTTCTTCTCATCCCTGTGTATTTTAACTGTTTTTAGTGTGACCTTGTTGATGTTAGGGTTCCTCATGCCCTTTGGCTAGCGCTGCCTCAGGGCTCCGAGTGGAGAAAGACACATTTAGAGTGATGGCTCACATGGGAAAAGTTCCTGATGGGCTCCCGTCATGGCACGGCATGGCCTGTTTGCATCGGCAATAGAAGCACTACTTGTCCYACAGACAGTGCTTGTTTAAATAAGATTCCTCTTAGGATCAATGCTAATTTTCTCTAAAGAGTAAAGGATCTTTTCCCAGATTTATACAGTTTTTCTGTAGCAAGCTTTTAGGTTTTAGATACAGTGTTTGAAAGTGAAACTTTAAACCAGGCAGATGTAATTCTCCTGGGAAGAGACTGCAAAAATCAACACTGAGGCAGTTTCAAAAAAGTGAGCAGCAAGTAAAATTAACCATTACTTCTGTTTATTTAGGTAATTGAGCTTGACACAGTGGTGTGTCTGACAAGTTGGTTTGTGTTTTTTATTCCATTAAATACCGATATGACACTCAAAGCTGTCACTGGCCGTCGGAACATATTTGTTTCAGTTTGGACTTTGGAAATCGTGTAAATGTGGATAGATCACGATGTGGGCAGCAGCGTAAGAAAACTACCCAGTAAGCCAGTATCTCTTTCCCTGGACAGCTGTTGCTGTCAACAGGGAACAGTTTGTTCTGTTGAAGTTAGAATCAAGAATGAAAACCATGAAAAATTATTAATAGGTCTATTAAAAGTCAATAGTTCTGTGTCCTTTTAATTCTGTAATCAATGTTGTTATTCCTTTAGGGTTTTTTTATTGAATGATTATTGTATGGACTGCTTGGGCATTGTTGGCAGGCTTTATTGTAATCTGGAAATACATTTGAAAGATTCAAAGGGAGGATGAAAATTCTGAAAAACCTATAAATATCTTGGTCTTTTTGACTGCAATTGAGATAAATTATATATAAAATGAACACAGAATTTCTGTTTTAAACATATCAATAACATTTAGTGACATGTAACAATATTGTAATTGTAGCCATGCCAAGCTTTTTGGTCAAAACTTCCCAGAAATGTGATGTCTGTAGAGAGCCAAAAGCTCTAATAAGCTTYTAAGTAAACTTTGATTTAGTTAAGTGTAGGCACCGCCCAGACTGAGAAAGGAGCCTTTGCTAATACAGATAATTTACTCCTCTTGGGAAGCTCCCATATTCAGGTGATTTTGAGCCTGAGTAACTGTATGAAAGAAACAGCTACACCTATTACCAGAGTAGTTTCAAGGAACATCAAGGTTTTTCCACGTACAAACCATCTTCTGGGCCAAGCAGAGATGTAGAGGCGGCCATTTGGGAGGAAACTTTGAGAGCAAATCGATACGTGATACCATCACTTTGGGAGGGAATTGGATGAAGAAGCCTAGCAAGAAGTTTATGTCTGTTTTTCCTTAGGCCCTTTTTTTTATGTAAAGTTTGCTGAAGAAAAAGCCCTCTGCGAAGAAAGTTCATTTAGGTTGGCCGATACCTGTGTTTCAGCTGTCTAACTACAAAACAGAAAGTGAATTTTTAGGGGTGGGAGCCTGGCGGGCTGGTGGGTGGCTGAGGTTAGCGCAAGGAGCAGTGGTGTCGTAGGTGGGTTCCAGGTTGAGAGACCTGGGCCTTCTCTGCCAAGGCGGCAGGGCCTGTTTCTCAGCTCTAACATCTCTCTTTAGGGCAAGAACAACCTTTCTCCTGATCGTATTCAGTCTTCTGAATACCTGTATAACATGAATAGTGCTTTTTTAAAAATGCCAGTGATTTGCCAGTTCAGAGGGGATCAATGATCCGATTTACTCCCGACAGCTCTAGCCAGTATACCTACAAATACTTTGTTTAAAATGAGCTGCTGGGCCCTATTCCTGGATTGCTATTTAGGCAACAAAATAAGGGATGGAATTCTCCAAGTCATCCCATTTGGCCTTCCTGGCAGTTTTTTGATTCCAAATTTTTTTGAAAATCAGACCACATATTTAAGTACTTAAGTGCTTAGACGTGGATTTGAGTCTTAAATTTAGGCACCAACTTTTTTTTTTTTTTTTTATGTCTTTCATTTGCCAGACTCCTAAGTGGAAGCAGAATAGTTGTCTAAATCGCCCTGGCTGTGTATTTGTAAGCAACTGAAAAGTGCCCTTTCATATATGGCCATCTATGTGTAAAATCATAGGAAGAAAGCAACAAAAGTGACTGCTGACTAATGCAGCAAGAGCAAAATTTTAAACAAAATTAATGCAAGAAAGGCTTCAGAGGCTGGAAATGGAGAAGTTAGTGAAGTAAAAGGTCTACGTGAAATAGAGAAGATGTAAGGAAGCCTGTGCTCTGCTGGGCTCTGGAGCCACATGGTCTTTTTTCTTCATGCTCCATCCATTCCTGCAGTCTCTCGCCTGTTACCTCCCACCAGTTACATCTTTTGCGGTGGTTCTTTGGGGCAGGGTTTCTGTCTGTATGCTGTGGCCAACCATGACATGCATGAGAACTGAGGGACGACGTCTGGTCACGCCAGGGTGGTGGTTTTTCTGTTGTTTTGTCCTGTTTCCTTTTCAGTGGTGGGTGAGAACTGCGGGTGTGTTCTTTGGCAGCGAACAAAAAATACCAGAAGGCTGCCAGATATTGGCTATGTTCACCTATTTCTGATCACTTCAGGTAAATGAAACAGAAGTGCAGAAGGTGTCAGGAGGATGTCTGTCTGCTGTCAGGTCCCCAGTGATCTGAAGCAAGCTGTGGAACCAMCTCTTCGGTGCCACTTGAGGGTGGGAGGGAGGGGAGCACCAACACCCTGAATGAAGAAGACTATTTAAATGGGAAGTGGTATTACTGAGGACTGGCCAGAATGCAAGAATTTTATTTTACAATAAAATTGAGGTTTGACTTCTGTTTTTGTTCCATATTAGAAAAAAAACTCTAACCTTTTCACTGCTGAAACAGCCATGTCCACCAGGTTGAATACACATTGAATTACCAGTAACCTAATACTGAGTCATCTCCCTGGGTTGTAGGAGGTCGAGGTTTAAGTTAAATTGTTTACCTGATTAGGAGAGAGACTTTGAACTTGAGTTTCTGTACTCCCAACAAGTGACCTAACCATCATGTTGCTGAGTCAGTCTCTGGCCCACAGACAGTTGGAAAATGAGAGAACTCAATAGGAGAGATTGGCCAATTAGCTTTGATAGGTTGGGTTTCTCTCTCACTAAAATTCCCTAAAATAAACCCAACCCTGAGAAAGCTCTAGTGAAACAAATGCTTTTCTGTGGAAAGCATCTGGCTTTTATGGGTCCTAATGACTACACTATTAATTGTGATCTTTCACAACCAGGACATGGACTTTACCATTTATTTAATATACTGTGGCTCAGAGGCATTAAAAATAATCAAGTAACTTGCATCTTTTTCAGCTAACAAATCTGGAACTTTACAGGGAAATGAAAACACGAATCTGCTCTCGGTGCTTGCTCCCTTTCTTTGCTTGCTAATGCACTTTCTGTTCTATGGATGTGAATGGTTTCTCTGAGCTTCGAGGCAGCTCAGGACAGCAGGCAACGCAGGCAGCTGCACAGAATAGGCAATTTTATGGAGCTTTGCCTATGTCTGGAAAGGCGAAGGTGGGTTGTTTGAGCAGCCCGTCTGCCTTCTCTGTGCACAGCTTTCCATTCCRAGAAAGTCACTTCACACGTGGACATTTGCAAGGGCAGGCTGCAGCTCAGGTAATAGCCATGAAAAAAGGGAGAAGCCAGGAAATATGTTGGCCTGGCAGAGATTTCTTTTTAAGGAGGAACACAGAGAAAAAAAACTTAAAGAAATTATTTTGGTGCTTCTGATAATTTAAATCAAGTTCTGTATTGTGTAAACAATATATGGAAAATTACTTCTAAGGAGCATAAAGGAAAAGAAAGGTGAGAAGAGAGGTCCTTGTTTCTGTACGAGTCAGTGGGAGCTGGAGACATGGGCCAGCCTAGTASTCTTCCTTTTCTTGGCAGTTTGAAAGGGGAAGAAACATTGCTTAGACACTTTGCCTTTCTTTCATGGAGGACTTCATGTATCAGCAAAATACTGACGTGATAATTGAACTGGAATAAACTGAATTATCTTTCAGGCATATGGATGCATATTCACTTCTTTACAATCAGTCAACTCAGCACCTTGCTTCTAGTGCTGTCACGTGGCTCAGAGGGCAAATGTGTGGAGCTTGTGCTGGTAAGGAAGATGCATGCCATGTCAGCGACAACAGTTGTTAAAACACTTGTTCATTTTTCTTACCTGCTTAAGGTTGGTGGATTTTGGGTTTTGTATATGATTATAGCTGGGTTGAGTTTTCCTTATTATGCTGATCTTTGTGTTACTAGCAACGTGTCTKATCTCCTGAGTCACTCAGTCTGTGGGGTTATTACTTTTTTTTCCCCCCTTAAGTAGCTTAAAATCTCTCTGTCAAATCTGTGTGCAGAAAATAGGTACATTTGCTGGAAATTATCTTTGATTAATTATTTTTCCCTTTGTGGAGTGGAAGGGGAGTTACTCAATCTGTTATAGTGACAGAAATCTTGCTAAAACATGGGCAATGGTATAGTTTTGTGACTAGCATGAAGCAGCCTGCCACTTTGTGAGTTGTGTTACTGACTTGGCTCTGCAACATGATGCAATGCAGTAATTTAGGCTTTTTCTGCTTCAGATTTCTCAAATGTAAAATAGGATCAATGGAATCTGTTGTCCCCAAAAAGTCACTGCTCACAGGTGTCACCATGAAATTAATACAGCGCTTATCAGTTTTATCCTGCTTAACTTCATAGATATTATATTACTAGTTGGCTGATCAACCAGCTACATCTGTCTGGGGAAAGAAGTAATTTCTGTGTCCAGTCATTTCTCACAGGTAACAAGAAATTTATGTCATGAGAGTCACCCCGGTCAGTGCTTTGGGTGACGGGAAGGTATAGGGTAAATTTGCAGAATTCATGTACTTTTTATACAGGTTCTAGATGTTTTAAGCATTCTATGCATTTGTTGAAAAAAATGGTCTTTTAATATTTGATGTGGTTATTAATTTTTTTTCTCAAACTGAACTTTACTATTAATRGTTAATGGATATAAGTTAGCATGTCTTGCTAACCTAAAACTTTCATTAATTATTCATGATTTATTTTCTATACATGTCAAGAGCTTTTGATCCTGTAGTCTTCGTTGAGTTTGTAAAGGATAATCTGCCATCTAGATTAAGAAATGTAATTGAAATATGTTGCGTGCAGAATTTTTGTATGATCAACTGCAAAATGATAGATCATACAGTAAAGGAATTTGGAATAAAGTATAAAAAGTGCTTGAAGGAAGAGAGAAGTGTTTCTGAATGTTAGAAGGGTCACAGYGAATCCTGAGATGGATTATTCTGTATACTGGATTATACAGAGTTGGATTCAGCTCTGATTTAACTCAGCAGGAGGTTTTATTTTGATCTAAACGTGAACTTGGTGTTGTTTTAGGTCAATGATTATATTCCATTAAAATAGTAATTTGAATTTCATAAACCTATTTTAAACCATTTTCATTTATAATGATGGTTTTCTATATATTGAAAGTGCTATATTGCCAAGTACCTTGCAATGAATCAGATACGTAACAATTCAAGTGTTCAAAGTGCAAGACAAAATAAGAAACTGACTTAACATTTTCTCTTATTTTTAAACTATTTTCCCATCACAAGTCTGGAAACTAAGCAACTGAATTTTTTTAATTATCATTAGGCAGTTCTGGTATAATTTATGTTAAGAGGTTTTGGCCTGTTTATGTGTGCTGGAATTTGCCAAAATTAGTAATGCGATATTCCATCTTTAGCAAGCCTATAGAGCAATAAATAATGACACATGACTGTATGTGAGTGTTGTTAGTTTAATTTTTTTTGTGGTGTTCATGAAATGCAACGATCTTCCAACCCAAATTCTGCAGTATTAGGCAGCAAGTTGTACTCTGAACTAAACCAGATGCTGATCAGCTCTGTTCCTATTATCGACTTGGGGCAGAGATGGTAACCAGACCTTATTTGCAATGCTAACATTTGGAACAGATTAACAGCAGTTAGGCTGAAATGAGAAACCTCCACTTTACTGAAAAGGTTCAAAACATGTAATGCTGTAAAAATCAGGACGTCTGTAGTATGTTAGATAGGAATAAATAAGTTAACTGTAGGCCACACTTTCCCCTTTGCAGGATGTGTTGTTTCCAGTTTATGAGTGGCTCTTTGAAAGGACATGTTTATGAGGTATAGTGAGGTTTAAGTCCCGATAAACCATCTACTTGATGAGGTATAGTATATCCAAACTGGCTGTGCTTGTTCATTGTGAGAGAGCCCTCCCCAGAGCCAAGCTGTACAGAAGATTTTTGTCTGGGGGACAAACCCCACATGCACTCGTGAAGCTCGGATACCCAGGATGCTTTTGAATGCCAGCCTTCTGCTACATTCAAAAGCAAACCCAATGCRGAACATGCCCCAGAGGTGCCCGGCAGAGCGCATGGAACGCGTGGTGGCCCGTACGCCGCACGCTGGGCTGGAGACGTTTCTCTGTGCCTGCTTATGGTGTCTCAGAGGATTCACTGGTAACTGGAGGGGTTCAACAGGAGTGTAGCGAAGGCCTCATGCTTATTAGGCTAAAATTGGGCTAAGCCTCATCACCTATTTGTGAAGGTTGTACCGTTATGGCTCCAACCATAAACTTCTACAATGCGTTATTTCTGGTGCTGTATTACCCTCCTCCTTGTATCCTTTGCTTTTTTATTGGGAATATTGCTTTAGCAGGAATCGAATAGCAGGCTTCATGTCGAAGGAGAGTCTTTCTGCAAAAGTCATTCAGAGATGTTGCTGGGTTTTCGTTGTGCCACCCGCTGTGTGGTTTTTCTGTGTGACTGGTTTGAAAACGTGGTGTTCAGGTTTGCAGAGAGTAAAAGCTTTTTGAAAACTCACATGCAAGGCTTCTGTTTAAATGTAGTTATTAATCACTGTATGTATGGATGTTGAGAGAGATGAAGCTAGGACATTAATTACCCTGGTAATCTGATCAAATTGTTCATATAGTAGCCAGGTCAGCCAAGGAAATCACCAACCACAGGTGTGCACGTGGAGAAATAAGCTGGGAAAAGAACGAACAGCGAGGTGCTTCGGTCATGGGTGGAGGCGGTCGTGGTGGTGCTGAGTGCTCACCACGGTAAGCTAAACGGGAAATTAAACCTAATCTGCTGTAATTACATTGGGTAAACTACCGCATGGATTTCAGTTCAGTTTATGCTGACTTGAAACAGGTTTTGGTTAAGCGCACAGTGTGGCTGGAGGTGTGCACTGGGGCGGTAGCAGCGGTTCRGCTATGACTTGAGCTGTTACATGGGAGTGTAACTTTCTGCAGGTGAGAGTTACAGTCCTTCTGGTAGGGACTAGCAAAAGCTGCTCCTGTCTTTTGGGAARGAGCAAATTTGTAATGACAAGGACCCTGCCTTGTACTGCTCTGGCCAGGTGACCAGCCARGAGGGACGGGTTTGGCCTTCTCCTTTGTAGGACGGTGAGAAGAGCCAAGGTGTGGCCAGGCGGAGCAAGGATAGCGCTGGGAGGAGAACCACTGTCAGGAAGGTGTCTAGAAAAGACACCAAGACATGGAAATATTTACTCCATGCAAGCTGGTTAGAGATATGATCTAAAATATCTCTAACCATGGACAGCAAATGAAGGGATCCTGGAAGCACGGGACGACTGTGTCCACATGCGGCAGGTACAYGCTGGTGTACGCTTTGACCCATGCTACTGAGAGCCCAGGGTTTCGCCCCTGATGTTCAGTCACAAAAAAGAGTTGCCTCCTATCTTTGAGCAAGGGCTTGCTTGTGTCCACCCAGCATGGATGTGAGGCAACTTCAGGGTTGTGTCTTCGGGCATGCCTTGGACATACGCTGTAGAAACAGGCCTTGCATTTTTTCCTCCGGTAGCCCACAGCTGCAGCTTACAGCTCCTGAGTGAATCCATTACAGGTCACCCCAGGATGTGGTTTTATGTCATTATTTTTACTCCTTCAAAAATTTATTATAGAAAGTATGTTTGCCTTTTTCCTGACCTTCTAGGTATTTGGGCCTTATGAAAATTGATGAAGCCTTTCTTGAATTACAGGTCAGTGTGAAGCCACCCCTGGCTGTGGTGTTGCTTAGAAGCTGGTCTGCATTTCAGGTTGTAGCTGGACCTCTTCCATGCTCCCTATATTTCAAATCAGGAAGAATATTTTCAGGTGGAGAAGAAAAGCTGTGAACACTTTGCAAGTAATAGTATTTTCCATGTAAAAGTGGAAAAGTAGTGAAAAGATAAGCTGTTAGTATTTTAAAGCATGACCTTCTTTTAGATGGTGTATATGGGGAGCTCAAAGGAGGGTTGAATTTCCCCCCCCCCGGGTAAGAAGCCACCGCAGAGGAGGCTTGAAGGGAAGCAGCTTACGGCACTGGCACCGCGGAAACGGGCAGGCGGGCAGCTCTGAGGCACGGCGGACACCGCTGTCTCTGCTTAAGGAAGATTTTGATCTGAAACTGAATTTAGAGCATCCAGCATAAGTGCACAGTGCAAGACGGTGAAGCAAGAGCATAATGTTAGCAAATGATCTGTGCCTCAGCGTGCCACTACACACTGCTACGTGGCTGTGGTGTTAATATCCCCTACGCCGAAATGGCTGCAGCCATTTCATAAAGCAGTAGTGTTGCTTCAAGTGAGGCAGAGTTTTGAAGGGAAAACCTGAAGTGACACTGTTGCACAAAAAGTTTGTGTGCCCAATCTTTCACCTTTTCAGTCTCTCACCTCTCTGCATTTTTTCATCTCTTAGACAGTGGGTATAAGGCGGTGCTGCTCGGCTGTCATTTCAGCATCTGCTGGACCCATTACCAAGTCGCATTTCTTGATAGTGAAACTTTTGCTCATCCTTTAYCCTGGTCGCTTGGAAAGTTTTGCTGAGCAGTGGCGTATTTCCACAGGCAATTTTGTGTTCTGAAGGTCAAATCATACTATTTCTAGCTCTTGCATTTTAACGTCTCCCTGCTTTACCTTTGCAATGAGCATTCCTCTTGTAAAGAGTTCCTTAACCCTTTTTAAGCCCTTTTTTAATATAAACCATTGCTGTTAAAGGTCCATTTTGCCTGTTGTAAGAAATCTGCCGTGTTGGAATTAGTGACTGAGTTTTAAATATGGAGTTGATACGCTGTAAAAACTCAGTCACAGTTTGCAATAGATTTAGATTTAAAACCAGCAAAAATGTAATTGCGGGATAAAAACTGGCAATGTTCGCAGCCTAGGAATTATGTTTCAGACTTTGGAAGGAAAATGGTTTGGCCTATTTTTTTCCACTTTCAGGAACACTATTATTTGCTGACTTAATGGTTTCAGATGCTGTTAAATGAAAAAAATATTTCTGGAGTAAGTGTATTTTGCAGGTGCTTTGTCCTGGGGTGCCTCTCAGAGTTTTACAGTATGGCKATTTGTGAAAGCCACAGGTCACAAACCTTCATAAAGTGGCTTCCAGCCAGCCAGGAGTGAGCAGCCCTGGTTGCTGGTGTGCCTGTGTACAGCTGCCCTCGCGGGGTGCCACTGGCCTGCCCAGCCCAGCATTTTGCCTTGCTGGGTGGCTGCAGCAGGTGATAGCATGCAGCAATTCCTTTGGAAAAAAAAAGTGTTGTGTTTCATGCAAAGCAGAAGAAAAAGGATTCAGGTCTTGCAGTCCCAAGGACAAATGACTCGGCATGTTGCACATATTCAGCCCAATCTTAACTGAAGTATTGACTGGACTTAATTACCACAACTGGAACTTAGCTGGGCACCCAAACCACTGGTTAATTGGGAGAGGTTTGCTCTTAGCAGGAGCCCATAGGCCTCTCAGGTGATGAGTAAGACAGAATGTTTTACATATAATAGGATTTATTAAAAAAAAAAAAAGAAAATTGTTACTGTCTCAGACATTTTTTATTGTATATATATAACAATATATTATTCTTACCATCTCAGGCGTGCATTTGGGTCAGCTATGAGCTTCATTAAAAAGAAAAAGCATCTTTTTCATGGTGATTCGAATTAAGAGGAAACCCTCCGCCTCCCCGAGAGCCCGCTCTCCGCACTGTGCTCCCGCTTCGAGTCACGGCAACAAAATGGCTGAAACGCTGAAATTCAGTGGAGTGAGAGCTCCTCCGTCAGAGACCACCGGCGGTTTTCCTGTCACTGCAAAATRGTCAGGGTCCCCATCTTGGTACAGACGAGGCAAATTTGATCAATAGACTTTTCAGCTGCTTCTATTAAAAAAAAAMCCAACAACCTACTACTTGGTCATGTGCTCTGAGGTTTCAGCACACGTAGCTGCRAGGTGGAAGTTATCTTGGAAAGCTGAGGTCTAGGCTATCCCTTACCACTGCATACATCTTGTAGTCGCTCCCAGGAACAACCAACTCTGCTTGAGGAATGGTAAAACTGACCGTACATACATCTGAAATGACCCAAATACATAACTTATTTTAAAGACAACCTATGATTTTAGTGACATGATTGCTTTTCTGCCTTTTACATGTTTTGGAAAAGATAAATTACATTTTTTCTGCCCAAATCTTTTTTTTTCCAAACAAAAATTTGCATTTCAAATGATAGAAAATTGTTTTTGCTGTTTTTCTTCAAATCATGAAAACGTCATTTAGTTGTTTATTTTAAAAAAAGTTCTGACTTGTGGTCAAATACATTAGTTCTTTAATTTCTTAGATGCATCTCTTTTCTTCCCTCCACCTCTTTCCAAATGGAGAAGCCTTTTTAGGGAATTTTCCTTATGCCAGGTCAGATGCTCTTTCCTGCCTACACAGCATCATTGCGGTAAAGCTCAGAGGCACTGGATCACTAAGGTGCTCTGTGGACATATGTTGTAATATGTGACCTGTCCCAGGGGCATTTCTATTTAAGACAGCATGCAAGAGGAAAAGGCAACAAACATCTGGAGAGAGGAAAGGAGAGCAGGTTGACGGTGATAAACACACAAGTGGGCCTCGGCCGTTGTTTCCAAGAGTGATTATAAACACTAAGGAGCTGTTTTGCTTTTGTTTTTAGAGAATGTGCAAATATGCATTTTGGCACTGGAGTTGGCCAGAAACAGATGGTGATAAACTTTAGCCTCCGCTGCCTTCCTTCCACCATTGACAGCCTTCCCTGCCGTACAGTACATGCCCAGGGCCGGGGTTGGGAGAACATCTCTTTTCCCCTGGCTTTTGCTCTAATCTACAGGAAGGCAATTTTATGGATTCACAGGAGAAAGCACTGTCATGTTTAAACATTAGTATGGAGACAACTTATGGCAGATGTTGCTTGTACATTATAATTTACAGAAAAGTCATTCTTATCTGAAAACTTAGAGTAAAAAATATAACTTTAAATTCAGCAGTGACTAAATTGATATATATCAGCACTTCCTACCATGTTAACAGTTTCTGAAGTCATCTATATATCGTCTGTGTTGGTAACGTCCAGGGGCCGGACCAAGGTCTGAGAACTGTTTTGGTGTTTTTTTTTTTTTTCAACTTGTTAAACATGAAAGAGAGGCAGGAAAAATGCTAGTCAAAGATGAAGGTTTTACAAGTATTTCTCATTCACTTGATGTAAAATAAATTCTTTATGGTGTAACTGGAATGTCTTTGCACATATTCCAGGATGGTTGTACCTAGCTTTCAGACGAGAACAGTGACTTTCCAGATAACATACAATTAACTTGCTGCCAACTTTACATACAGCCTTTAGTCAGAGATGTATGTCATTTCTACTTTACAGCTGTCCAGACACACTTTTAAAAACCTAAGCCCTATATACCAGATGTTACTTAGTCCGGTGTGGTCTACCTTGGACCCATTCCAAACCTGCCTGCATATAATTTTCAAGTCCCAACAGCCCTGCAGTGCTAGAAGATAAAAACTGACCATAACTATACCCTTTCATATTACTCAGAGCTCAGTTTAATTATCTGAAACACTACCAGATAAATAGTTCAATCAGAAGAATTCCACCTTAACGTTAACTACTACCGCATCCATTTTTTTCTAATTTGTGGCAGGTTTTGGGTTACTAGCTCTGAAGTCTGCACAGTTCCAATCAATGATTAATATAACCATCTAGAGAGGGTATTTTTCTTAAATTGTGAATAATGGAGTGTGTTTATATGGCCTTATTGGACAAGGCACTCCATGAATTTATATGATTTAGTTTTATGTACAGATGGGTGGGGTATGTGTGTGTGACTTGGACTTGATATTTTAAAATCTCATGCCTTTCATTTTAAATAGAGTCACCTCCAGGAAAAATATGATTTACAGAGCTGCTAAGMAACCAGTAGTGACGATTGTACCCTCTTAAGAAAGCATGGTTTTTCAGTCAGCAGCATTTAAGCGTTTAAGTGAATGCTTAGGTGCTTCCCTGAAGAAGATGTCAGTAACCCAAAGATGGTTTTAAATCAGTGCATTTGGTGCCTGCAAAGTCTCTTTCAGAGACCTGGTTCTGACTGTAGCCTGGCTCCAAAGAGGTGTTTAGGTTTCTAGCCCTCCTTGAATAGCTTTGTGGGCCTGAGCCCTCACACTGGAAGCATAAGGATTAGAAATACTCTGAAGCTATGTGGAGATCCCTACTTTATTTAGACAGCATTTTCAATGTGTCCATTATTATCTCATATTACAACTGTATTTTAATATAAAAGCATTAGAAAAACAGTTTAATGGTTTGTTTATTTTGTAGTCACTGCTGATTTTCTTACTATTTCCCTTTTTTGGTGTATGAGTTTTCTGCATATATTGGCTGTGATAAATTTGTCTCACTTGTCTTTGATGAAATTTTTTATTTGCATTACAAAACTGTTCCTTTAGTTTTGGAGCGTAAAAGTGTTCAGAGAAACAGCAAACTGAGGAAAATATTAGTGATCATTTGTAAGAAGCGATGACTGACTGATGCTCAAAATGTGCAATTGATGGAAACAGAAGCCACCTGGTTATGGATTCATTTTATCAGCACACAGGAGCAAGTTTAAAACCCATGTGACAAATTAGAATGAACAAACAAGTTTGATTTTGGATATTAAGTATTAACCACGTTCCTTTTATGAGCGATCTAYGGGTTGGCTGTTATTTCCCTGAATGATGCATGACATTTCCAATAGTGGTACTGCAGGGTAAACCTAAATCAGATAAAACTGTTTAATGGGGGAAATAGATATTTCTGGCTCACTCTGTGAATAGCTGTTTTCCTTTAAGATTTTTTAAATAGAATTAACAACAGTAATAAGAAATATTCCCAGCTAATGTATTCTCTTTTATAGATTTCTTTTAACTTAGATTAATTAGACACTTTGCTTCTCCTTTTTGATTTAGATTATCTTCTGTTTCAGCTTTCTGTTCAACTTTCAATTTTGTAATCTCCTGCATGAGTCAGAACTACAGTATTGCAGATTTTTGCCCCTTTTTGCCTTGCTTGGGAAATAAATCTAAGATGTCAGTGACTTAAAGCCCAGTGCTGTAAGTTTAAGATGTTTGCCTAATATCACATCACCGAAATGGAACAGATAAAGATGAAGTGTAAAGTATATGTAACGTGGCTTGCAGTTAAGTGCAGTAATTGGAGAATGCAGGCAGCAGATCTGGGAAGGTGATAAGGTAAGCAAAAGCTTCTTGGGAAAGGTAAACTATGTGAAGAGCTGACAGTGATATGCACTGACTGGAAGGAACCCAAAATTGTTTTAGCCTTTAAGCATCCAACAGACATTGGAGTAATTGAGTAATCATACACTCTGGGTCCAGTATTCCTGTCACTGATACCCCATGCATCTCAGTTATTGGTGTAATTTAAATCTGATAGCCACATAATGGACCAAATTCTCCTCTCTACTTTTCATAAGTTGCCCTATTGGATTCAATAGGGAGAATGTTTGCTTAAGTGCGGTGAGCAGGATTTGTGTTATGAGGCTTATTTTCTTTCTCAAAAATGGTATCCTCTGCTGTATGTACTGTACAGCATACTTGTTCTAAAGGAAAATACCCTGAAGCACCATAGGTTAGTTTAAATTGTCAAAAAGGTGTAAACTTTTCAGTTTCTTCCAGTGTTTAGGCAGTTTTCCTTAAGGTTTGCGCCAAAAATTGTCCCCAAGTCTCTCTTACTTTTGGTGCCAGCGCTTTGAAAGTGTGTCAGATTCTGCATCGTAAAAGGTGACGCCTGGCCCTGTGCATTTCTCAGAATGACAGCTTCTACCTTTCAGTGGTCATTTGGGTCAGAAATTTTCATTAAAAAATATTTGAATACATGCCACATACCTTGTCTGTTTATTCAATCTTAATATTCAACAAAACATTTCAATATTGCTAAGCAGCCAGATCAGAATAAGCTCATTGGAGCATGGGAACATCTTTTTGTTCTGCTTTTATACATAGCACCTCATACAGTTGTGGCTCAGGGTGCATAGGCTGAACCGCAGTGCAGATAATAAATATTAATAATCAGGAGAGCTTTAAGGTGTGACTTTTGCAATGAGCATACAGCTTCGTGAAACAATCTGGCCCTAATTTTCCTGGTAAAACAGGCGGTGTGCTTGCTCACATCTTCCTAGTGCTAGGGTGATTGATTAGTATGTATGAAGTGCTATATAACAGGTAAAATGGATCTGACCAGCTCCAYAGCCTGCAGCGGACAGAAAGCCAGGCCCACGGCTTAATGCAGAAAATTGCCCCTTGCAAAATTTTTCCTGCTAGTAGTAAATATGCAGTGGAGGAGGCTTTTGGTAATGTTGTTTCTTGATAAAATGTGAGTTAGTTAAGCTTGGGATTTGTTCAGGAGGTTTCTTTTGCAAACTCCCCCCACTACACATTTCCTTCTACCCGCTCTGCTCCCYGCAGCAATAGGGACACTTTCAGGTTGGCTCTAGTAAAGTAGCACTAGCCTTGGTAAACTAAATTAGTCTTTACATCTTCTAATAAACTAAACAAGACCCGGCACTGCTGTGCAGTCAGTCGTACGGTGTAACTGGTAGCGCAGTTTCTAGCATGGTTTGGGCTGTGACAACCATCATTTCTCCATGGAAGGATGCCCATGGAAAGGGCATCTCCAACAGTTTGGGGAACAGGACGGCCAAGGGACTGTTCCAAGAGCCAGCATGGACGAGAGCACCTTCTTGGAGGAGAGAGAGGGAGCTGCATGGACGTGAGCTGCGCTGTGCAAAGCCAGAAAAGGGTCCGGCACATCTTATGTAATGAAATAGCAACAGGTAAGTGTGCATCTGGTGAAGGGGGACAAAAAATTGTTCTCTGGTTGTAACCTGGTTCTGTACAACGAGGTTCCGTATGTGGCTGAGATATCTAGTTCCCATTATACTAGGAAATGGCATACCAGTCTCCCAGCCTCTAATCCTCCACTCCATCATCATTCCTGCAGACAGCAGCACCTCGTGTCTGTCACTCCACCTAACCAACAAATCACCTTCCCACATCTTTCAAAGTTTTCACACCTGGCAAGAGGAGTGAGGTTGTGGGGTGATAAAAAGGTCGAAGTCCACCTAACATCTCTAAGACATGGCCTTTCCTATCTAACTACACAGCTAAAGCTTACCCTCTAGCTTTCATCGGCTCRTATCTTGATTTCTCTACACACTTTTTCTAGTTTTGATAAATGCAGTCTTGCCCTTTGCTTCCATCAAGCATATTGCTGCATGGGTCATCTTTCTGCCTTGTTGCTTTGACCGTGACACTTCTCTTTGTAATCCTTCCCTGGCTCCCTCTTTATCATTTCAAAAATAAGCTCCTTTGTCTCCATTCTTAAAACCTTTCAAAACTTAATCTTCATCCTGCCTGTCTTTCAGTAAAAGGATTGACTCCAGCTTCCATTACCCACTTGGTAGATTTTCAGACAGACACTGCCAAGCTCTCTCCCTCGCTGTCCCGCAGCGTGGGCAGGACCTCTGTCCACATCCCCATTCCTTACAGCCATATGCAGATCTTCATTTTACCTGCTGCCTAGGGAAAACTAGACAAATATGAAGTGTCACTGACCATTGATAGCTCATATTCATTTATACTGTCTTGCCAATCTATATCTATCCATTCATTTTTTTTAAATTTGATTGAAAAGCCGAGGTTTACAAGTATGTTTAAGCTTGCCAGAGCTATGAATTTTAATAGGACATATGAAGCTCAATGTTTTTTGTGAATTTGGTTTTTAATTCTTCTGGAGGAGGGATAATATATTTTTTAAATGAGACGGATCTTGGAGTAAAACTCTTAGGTGTTATTGCAGTACAGAGTATTTTTTTTAAATAAAAATACTTGGAAAAATGCCTGACCCTACTTCTTTCTGCAGGAAATATACCCTCTCTTCTGCTGCCTCACAGTGTTTGTCTGTTCTCATATGTACTGTTGCACTTTTATTGGTCTGGAATAGTAGGTCCTGCCTACTATTTCTGATTTCAAAGTAGGTGTTGATTCCAGCAATTTCCCAAGATGGCTTTTTTTTTAAGTTAAAATCAAAACAGAATCTGGTTCAAGGATATGACCAAGAGGAAATGGTACCCATTTGCCCCTGTTTAATTCTGAATGCTGCTAGAAAAAAAAAATATCTAAAGCCAGTCTCTCCCCAAAAATTTCTTTTAGAAAAAGTTACCTAAAAAGAAAYTAAAAAAAATCAAGGTGATTTTTGTGGCACAGTTTTCTTGCSTTCTTTTACAAACACACAATTAATTTCTTCAATGCAAATAATGAACCATAAATCATACAATATGTATGATTTTATTCTAAAAATGGATCCAGCTGCCTAAGAGATTTGTAAATGCTGGAATAATATATGAGATCGTCTTTCCCAGTGCCCCATAAAGGTTAGACTTTTCCATTGAGAGATGTCAGCTAAGGTGATTATGCTGTAAGCAGACTAAGCCTTGGGATTTAACAGCAGATCTCAAATGTATTTAGTAAGACTAATTAGCTCGTTTTAAACAGGAATTTGCTATTTTGTTAAAAGAAGAGCACATTTATATTCTTTATAGTATTTCTATAGGACCGGTTCAAGGTAATTAAACTGAAAAACAATGTAATAAATTCTTGGAAACAATCCCCTATAAATATTGGTTTATCATTTGGCATTCTCCTCTCATTTCCACCGGATACCAGTGGGATTTGTATATCCGTTTCCTTTATGTTTCTAATTAAGAAACCACGTCAGATTTGTGGAAAACCTACACAATCTGTCACTTTGACTGCTGAGGAACGGGCATGCTTCCCTGACCYCTATCCCCATCAATCTGAATAGATCCAATTTCATTGATTTATATCGAATAGAATTTCATTGGTGGCTACTGCATAAATCTGCGGTGACTTTCACATTTTGTTTCACCTAAACGATGATCGGGTGGAATGTGTCTGTTTAAAAGTGACCTTGCTCCAATTTTTGAACTTTGGCTTATAACGGGAAAAAAAAGGTTTAGTCGTTTTCATTCCCAAAGAGTCATAAAAGCCATCACTGAGTTTTGCAAGGTATTTGGTTCATTTAAACTTTTTTTCCCCTGAAGTCTGACATTCTATCATGCTTAAAATGCAATTTATTCAGAAAGTGGCTTTAATAAATTTAAGATGACTAGTTAGGATAGGGTTATTGCTACTTTTTAAAATGATGTTTCTTCGTAAAAACATASCTCGTGCCAGCACCACACAACTAACAAAACCAAGTTGAAGTGCATTAAAAAGTTGAAGACATTTTATTTGCTTCCTTGTAAATGTTGAGATGAACATTTTCTCTTCTTCGGGCCGGACTCGCAAGAGGCTCGGGGGCCAGAGGCAGGAGCGTTACAGGGCTGTAACACTCCCTCTCTCGCTAACAGTGCCCTGCACATTGCACTCCGATCCCCACGATGCGCTCGCACCCTTGGCTGGCACCTGCAAATCAAACGGCCCGAGGGCAGGCGCCATGGCCTGGGTTGTGCCCGTGTAGCTCAGCTCCTTTCATCCCCCAGACTGCTGCCTACTGGGAAAAGTCCTTGGTGCGTGCTGCCCCGCAGCGTGCCTGGGCATTGCTGGGCACTGCCGCCTGGGGTGGATGCAGCCTAGTGACTTGAGTTATTGGACAACTGCGTGCTGGTGCTTGAGCCTGGTTCCTGACCCAGTTTGATTTCCCCATATAGCTGTAGCGAGCGTTGCTGAATCAGGTCCCACCAGAGACAGAGCACAGAACTGAGGAGGAAGCAGCGAGGGTGATGCACCTCCCCTCTGCTGCTCCTTGGCTAGCCCYGTGTTTTCTGACACTCGCGTTTTGAAATGAGACTTTACATCCCTTACTCATATTACACGCACTGGCTTAGGCGGAGCGCGCAGGTACCCAGGCTGTGGTGTGTTGCTGAGTCCTGATGTGATGCTGGCTTAAATCCTGCCTTCATTTGCCCTGATCCCGGGTACATCTGCGAGGGAGCTGACAAGTGAGAAAGGATGGTTCAGCTGCTCAGCACCGAGTGTCTGTGTGGAAGCCACCGTCGCCTGCAAAGGTGAAGCATACTGCCTTTTCGGAGCAGCGTACTGTGTGTATAGTTCACCTCTGTGCAAGTAAACTAGGTGGTAGCCAGGGTCCTCCCAGCGTCAGGAAATTTTGGAGGGGTCCCTTCAGCTGGCGCAGGTTAGGGGTTGTCACAGGCCGGGTATCGCCCCTGCGCGCAGCCCAGTTGCAGCCCGTGTTGGCTGGGTGGGGGGTGCGGGGGTTTGATGGTGCARGTGGGACTGTCCAGCGCCTGCTGGCCTCAGTGCCGGCACACCCAGGCACAGATACAGCCTTAGCCRTCACGTCACATACAGTCTCCACAGACAGCAAAAGCATCTAACAAACTTGATGTTTATACATTAGCATTTTATCCACTATTTGCCTCAGCCCGGGGAGCACATTTATTGCCCACAGAGTGAATTAGGGTTCCTCTTCCAGTTTCAGGGCCAAAACCCATGCTGGCTYATTCCAGCTCACCCTCCGACTGCAGGAGTTGGGGTGTCTGCCCGCTGGGTAATAGGTCACTGCGCAGACGACCCACTGAACCCCAAGACCAGTCAAATCAAGCTACAGCTCAGTTAACTTCATGAGAATTGAATCTCATATGCATTAATTTGAATCGCACAGTCAAAGCCAGCTTGCCATGAAGCATGTTTGATGAAGTCTTACAAAGCACCTCTTTTTGCTTCTAGAAGAGAATATTTAGGTCAGTCTTCAGTACTTCTAAAGATCACTTTTTTTCTTGGTGGTTTATTCAAATACAATTTTTTTGTGTATTCAAATGCTTTCCTTCTGGTCACTGTARTGCTAATTCCCATTCCAAAGCACTGGCAAATGTGATTTTTATTAGTGCAGGGTGTGCTGCAGGAAACATTTTTGTAGTGTGAGATTTCATTACAAGAATCTGGAAAGGTTAAAGCCTTTCTATTATTGTTTTAAAAGCGTGTAGGAGATGGATCACCACTGGGTTCCCCAGGTTCCAGGAGCAGGCTTCTCTGCCAGAGGTTAGTTAGCTAGTATTTAGCATGCTGTCACTCTCTTTAATTATGGGTACTGCAAAATTCCTCATCTACATTAACATATTACATGTAATTACTTTCTGTTCTGGAGTTCTGCATCATAAACTACTCATTTTAAGATGCCTAAAATGATAAATAAAAATTTTTACTCCAGTCATAAATAACATCTCCAGCCACTGTCATGTAATTTTAAGCCTTACCTTTCTTTAACCCTGATCGTTGTTTTAGCGTCCTTCTACATTGGTCATATGTCTTCTCTAAGTCTAGTGTTGCTTTGCAAACATACACATCATCATTGAATTTTGACCGGCAACAGATCCCAGGCTTGACCAAATGGTTGCATGAACATGCCTTGATATTATAAACATAATTCCTGTATTTTAATCTTTGCATTCTTTCCCCTTTGGCATCAGACAAAAAGGGGAAAGAAGCAGTAATAATGAGACGTAGATGTTTCTTTGAATGTGCTTTGTCTCCAAACACCTGCAGAAAGACCCTGAGCAGCCCACCTAAGGCGATACAGCAACAGCCGGGAATATGGYGTAGGAGCTCTTGCACACGCTTGGAAACGGTGTTTGAAGTTGTTCAGGAATGCGCCACATGCGCAATCTGCCTGACAGACGCTCAGCCGCTGCCCGTGCCTGGCGCTAACGAGAACGAGGGTCGGGCAGAGAGAGGAGCAAATGCAAGAACAGGAGGTAGATCCCGCATACCACCGTTCACGTAGCCTTGCCCTGGCAGCTCCCACCACGGCTTGGTCTCACCTGGGAGCCACGGACGAGCCAGTGGGGCAACTTCCCCGCAGTTCAGGAGCTCGGGCCGCCCTGCCCAGCCCTCCTGCGTGAGTGGTGTGTCGCACGCATGGGGGCGGACGTGGGGAGGGAACGTATCCTTCTTCCAGGGGTGTGGGGTGCAGGTATCCCCCGAGCCCTTACCCGCTCCTTGGTTCCGGCCACAGGCACAGCCTTTCAGGTGGAAGTTTGCCAACAGCTGGGAGGAGACCCGGGGAAAGCCCCGTAAATACGTTGATCCTAATGCTCTGCCACTTTAGGTACAGATGTAGCTTCGGTTAATACCTCGGGCCTGGATGCTGGGGGCTGTGAAGATTTACTCTTTGTTCGCTGACAGAGCTCTGAAACATTTGGATAAGAATGGAGATTATTTTTGTCAAGCTGAAAAGTCCAGGGCTGTGTAACATGTTCGTACTCTTGAGACTGAGGAATTCTCTCTGACAGTTTAGAGAGGAAGAAATCTTATATGCAGGACACTGCAAATGTTATGATGGAGACTTTTACATTTAAATACGAGCAGCAGTGATAAAACAGGGAAGTCTGTATAAGGAATACAAAAATTGTATGTTTGTAGTCTCTATTTAAAAGAGGGAAAAAGGCCCCCAGCTTACCCTGGCTCTGCTCAGCTGCGGCCAGAGGGAGGGGGTTACACCAAGGGCCAGAAAACRTCACGTTTTGCACATGAAAAACATSGCGCCTCTGCTTTGCACGCTACAGAGAACAGCAACAGTTAACCTCGGAACCGAAATGTTTCCAAACTTCATGTTTATTAAAAATAAGCCAGCAGGCCGCAATCTGAAAACGTTAATTCTGGTCATAAAAGCTTTGCCACAAAACCAGCCAGATGCAAGCTGATACCTGTAATTTCTCTGGTTGCCACACGGTAACCCAAAACAGTTGCCAGTGGGGGTTTGTACCCTCACCCGGCTGTGCCTCCCGGGGCAGCCCGGGGCTGGTGGTGCTGGGCAGCCGCCCCGGCTGGCCCTGCCTGGGCAGGGGCCGTGGGCCAGGGGAGCTCCGGAGCCCCTTCCCGCCTCAGCCGCCCTGCGAAGGGGTGGGCTGCGCAGCGGGCGGGGTGCCGCCGCGGGCGGGTGCCGCCGCGGGGCGCGGGCGGGAGCGCGGGGAGGTGCGGAGCCCGGGCTGCTGGCAGCGGGCGGCCGCTGGCAGCGACGCGGTGCGGGCAGCCAAGGCGGCGGCTGGGGCAGCGGGGGCCGGCAGGCGATGGGTGGGGGATCGTGGATGGGTGGGGGAGAGGGCCCGACGAGGCCTTTGGGAGCCGTTGTAGCACAAATAACAGTCCTGCAGTTCCCTGTGCCTGTAAATTACTGATAGCAACGACGCATGAAAAACAAGTATTACATGTGTTACTTTATCTTAAAATTAATAGGCACCGAGTAGGTATCTGAGGCGAGCGYGCAGCGGTGCACAGAAGCTCGTTCATCATATGGGTTAGATTAGACCCTGCGCGTTCCCGCCGAAACCGAGGGGTTAGGCGGGCTGTGGATCAAGGCAGGATCTGGCAGCGGCTGCCGCTGCCGCGGCTGCTACAACGGGATTTTCTCCTCCTCTGAAGTTTATCTGCTGCTCCTCTCTTTCTCCGGAGGAGATCTTCCTTCTTATTGAAGGTTTAGTGGAAGGCTTCAACGCGCCTCTTGTTGATGGTACGTTGGGGTAAATATTTCACAAAGCTTTTTGAGGGGAATGATAAATCTCTTTACTTAAAAGTCTTTTGACTGTATATTTTCAATAAAGAATAATTGAGACATTTTAAGCTCTAATAGAGCTAATTACAGATGTGGGAGTTCTGCCAAATAATTTGTTCTTAATTATCTCTAGGCCCGGGGGATTCATGTAAAAACACCGAAGTAATGTCAGCACGTGAGAGGAAGGATCAGAGAGAGACTTTGAACAGGATGCAACGGAGAGAACAAGAATTAGGCCATTGCAGCATGAAAAATATGTTAACGTGTTTTAATGCGAGTATATTTTCCTGCTATACCTGGCATCCTGGCAGACTGCCCATGATGGGCCTAATGATCTGCGTCCTGGCCATGGGTACGTGCAGGTCCTGATTCATCCCTGGGTTACCCTGTACCTAGACAAGATTTCCTGAGGTCAGATCCCATGTACATCAGTAACACTGGAATACTGCAAACTGTCCCGTGGGCATTGTACTTATAAATAAATTTTGGTAGGGATGATACTGCCACCCATTTAAAAGTCAGTGAAGCTGCCTTTTAAAAAAATGCAATGGCGTAAAAAGAAAGGAAGGTTTTCGCTTGCCTGTGATTGTTTCATGTATCAGTTACATGTGTGACCTCATTAATGTAGAGTCAATTACAAAGTGCTGAATGTTCTTGGTGCCACTAGGAACTGCACCAAAAACATTTTTGAAGCCCCTCTGAATTATAGTATCATGCAAGTAACAATAAGGGCTTTTCAAAATCAGTACTCAATATGTGCGGCAAGAGAGACAAATCCAGTAGCATCTGCTTAAAAGCCATCTCAAGRCAATTATTCTCTTGGGGTTGTGCTACCCAAATTGTGAGAGATGTTGCTAAATGGATTTTAGCAAATTTGTGTAAATAACCTACAACATTCACTGAGGCTGTTTTAGGACTGTAGTATATTAGCTCCAAGGGTTGGCAAATGTTTCAGCCTTGTGTCTCACTTTCCTCATACATAGTCACTCACTCTCCTTGTACGTATTCATTGCTCAATTTCTTTCTGACTCCTGTGGACAGCTCTTGAATATTTAAATTTTGTGTTACTTTGTTATCACTGACTGTCACATTTGAAGGCTTAGTTTCCGACACTTGGTTAAGCATCAGTTAGGCTGGTCAAAACTAATTGCTTTGATGTTTTCTGCCAAACACTATTTGAACATATTTTATATGATTTCCCGAACGAAATTACTAATGGATGAAAAGAGGAATGTAAAATCACTGGAAAACAGGCGATTAACAGAAGTTAAATGGACTAGTTTGCAAAACCAATACCAAATTCTTTTCCTGTGGCCTTCTGCAGAACTGAAGAATGCACCCTCCTAGTATTATTTTATTATTTTCTTAATCTGCTTTAAATATCCATCCTCACTACCGTGAAGGATGTTTCCCGTTGCATAATCCCTGCTTTGAGCAAGAGTTTGGACAAGGTGACTGTCACAGGTCCTTCCAACCTTTGTTACGATTGAACAGTCATCAGTGTCTGTGAAATGGAGAAACAAGATTTTATTACCTTTCTTTCAGTTAAATTGCTTTTATTAATATTTTCATTTAATGTGTATATACATACCTACTAAGAAGKGCATCCACCTCTGCTTCCTGTTTTTCTTGACTGATCCTAAGTATACAAACCAAGGTGGGGCATACTTTTAATTGCTCTGCTCTGTTCAGCAGCTTTTCCCATGTGTCTTACTTCAGTCTCTGAGCTCCTGTTGGAGACATAGGGACTAACATCTTCCCATCCTTGTTCCCACTCGTATGAATAAAGGCCATGTGAGTATTTGTTATGAGTATCTACAGCACTCTGTGCACTCAGGAGAGGAAGGCTGAAGTTGACCCATCTGTCAGGAAAGCTACTGTTTGTGATACACCTGGGAGTTGTGGGATCTGTGGCCTTAAAACAGCTTAGGAAAGTGGGGTTCAAGAGGACCCTATCATCTCACAACTGAACATTAGTCTTGCAGTTGATTTTTCTGTTGTCCCTACGAGCAGAGTTGCGAAGGGTTCAGGGAGTCCCAGAGGTGTTTCAGSCTCACCTAGTCCGTATTTCGGGAAATTGAGCGGGCCCAGCACTTGGTGTGGACCTCGTGGCTGAGGAAGCAGGGCAGAAGCACAGCATGTGGCTCCTCCACACGGCTCTGCCTCAGCTGCATCCCACAGCCGACAGGCTGCCAGCTGAACCTCRCCCCAGGTTTGGAGGGAGGTGAGTCAGCAGGATCTGCTATTTCTGAAGTCATCATTTGTCCTGCAGCCTGCCCCAGCCTGCAATGGAGAGACTGGGTGTCTGAGGAGCAATAGACCATGCTTACCTGGGAAATAATATGGGATATCTGCATGTCTAGGTGCAGGCATGCATTCTGGCAGCATGTCAGCCCCTTATCAGGGTAAGACCCAAGCATGTACCTGTGCCTCTCCTGCGCCGAYTCCGCTGGAAGGAAAGATGGCTGTGCTCTGGGAAGCAGACCCTCCTTCCCGGGTGTAGCTGGACCCTCCTTGCGCTGAGACCCCAAAGTGGGCTGTGCAGTGTTTAGCCCTCAGTGAAAAGCATGTGTTTGAGCTGTCCTGGAGCTCAGAACTGTTCAGCTCTCCRAGACCTGCGAAGTGGAGCTTATGGAGATGGTCATATCTGGTCCTGCAAGGTCAGGAAGGCTGTTCACCTCTGCTAGGKTGCAACAGTGTAATCCAGGATTGATGAAAGGCTTGAGCTAGCRGTTCATCTCATGAACCTGACAAGTGGAGAGGCAATAATGATAAAGAGAGTTTGCAGTGTTCCTTAGACTGGGTATACGGCTATCAGTGCAGAGGGCACAGTGCCCCAGCCAGGTGGGGCAGTAGGGCAGATGACACTTCACAGCATTGCTGCTTTGCAAGAGGTCCAAAGGATTTTAAAAGTCTCTGAATCTTTGGACAAGATTTTGGCAATATCTGGTCATTATTACAAAGATTAGAATGATGGTACTGAAAAAAACCCCAACGACCTATGTCATGTTAATGAAGTTCACAAAGTGAAAAATTACCTCTACCTTTTCCTCAGTGGCTTCGTCTCTGTGTCTCTCTGCACCCGGTATTGCAGTGGAGCCTGTCATTACAGCATCCTTCAGCATAAATGCTGCCATTTCCTTCTGTATGTCATTTGGCAGCTGAAAGTGTTAGTAATGAAAACAAAACCACTCACTGTTCAATAATTAAAAATAACAGCAGTTAGACTCAAGTATTTATCTAAAATAGGAACCTAATGTTTGCTTGAAAAACTTGTATGTTCTTCTAATGTTATTTACTAATTAAAGATACTAAATATTTGCTATTATGCCATGTGCTTGATTACTGTTCACTCTTTACTCCTAACACACACTYGTAACTTTTCAAAAGAAATTTTTTTTTGATAATGGTTTTCCTAAAAGCATTCTCTTAAGAAATATTGTACACCAGTCCAAGTCCTCAGCTGATGCAAATTGCTCCAGGTCCATTGACTTCGTCAGAGCTATGATGATTTACACCAGATGGCCCACCATGTTTGATATTATTACATTAAGGTATTAGCATATGTATAATTTGCTTTGTACTTTTCTTTATCAGTAGTATTTGCTTTCTATCAGCTTCAGTGGACCTTTGCAACCTTTACTCAGGGGAATAAAATCCATTCCATGTGAGTAAGCATGTTCTGTAAAGGATAAATATCAAACTATTACTTACTAACATAGCTAAAATGTATTTGGTGAAGGGTTTTTTAGTCTTAAGCCATATTTTGAGCAGATTTGTTATAGTRGGGAGTTGTGACTGTGATTAGAGTGTTCTTCATGTAAGAATATTGTATTTTTCTGTTTTACAAAAAATGTGTCTAATTTGAAATGGACAGCTCTATAGTAAATGCAGGCTATGTAAAACCATACATTTCACCTACTTTTCATTAATAGATATAAAATCATAACTAGGTTGTCTTAGACTATAGATAAGGAATTCTGTCTGTTATAGTAAAGGGAAATACAGTTAAAGTGCCTTCATGAATAGCCTATAGCTTTCCAAAGATGGGTTTTTGGTTTGGCATATTGACATTACATTTATGAGACAAATGTAAGAGAACATCTGGTTTGTTTTATCATTAATTCTGGGAATGTCCATTAATAATGCATTTTTGGGAATTGTTTTTGTTATTCCTGGAGAGCACTGTAATGAACAATCCTATGCTTGTTCTGCCGGGAGACACATTTCGGTTTAGAGGTTGTTTTGCAGACTTAATTATATTAGTTGCTATCTCCTTTTTATTGCCAGAAAGTGTGTACTATTAAAATGAATTGCTGAGAAAGCTGCCAGTGGCCATTGTGGAAAACTAAACTTCCTAGTAGTTTAGAGAAGAGGCATTTTGCCCTTTTTTTTTTTTCCCCCCCCAAATTAAATGCAAAGAATTTTTTTTTCTGTAATTCTGGCCTGTATTCATACAACCTTAGGAAAAACACACACCTTTTTTGTTCCCAGTTATCAGTCTAGCTATGAACAGTTATGAGTGGATAAATTGTTCTTGCTGTTGGCAGGAAAATGAGACATCAAACACCTCAATGTTCTTCTAGAATTCCTAGTTCTAGTGTAGCCGGATCACATAACTCCATAAATTGAAGCAAGTTTTCCCCAGGTCAGTTAGGCAAGCAGTGGTACATGTTGGGTTGTGATTGAAGGCCCCACCTATGGCAGCTTGGCATGGTTAAGAAAAATCTGGAGCTCCCATCAAATCCCTAGGTGAAGGAGCTATGGGACTCAGCACTGGAAAAACTGTATTGACTGGTGGTTAGGAGTAGAGTCAGAAAACATAGAATCTATTCCCAATTTTGGTCTGATGTCTGATCCATGCAAAGTGTCTCTACTTTATTTATAGCAATGCAATAATGAATCTAGTGTGAAACTAATTAAAATAACATGAGATTCTTTCCCTTAACTTCCTGGGCGTCAGATCAGATCCACACACATACCCTGGGGATTTCTACCTCATGTCTGTTGTGGGGTAAACACTAAACCTTCATTCTCTTTTCTTTCTGTTTTCATTCTGTTTATTTACCTGTGAAAGAGCCTTCCGTAGATACCAACTGAGCAGCAAGGGGCAGGCGGCAGTGGTGGAGTGGTGACGTTGACTGTAGCAGACAAGGTCTGTATGCACCCGTGGGAAACAACAACACAACACGCAACTGAACTCCCAGTGGTCACGCCCAGGCTCAGAAACAGTGAGAAAGACCAGATCCAGACTGTTCAAACATCAATTTGTTAAAGAACCAGGGATTTTAATTTTTTTTAAATTACACTGTTTTTTAAACCCAAACTCAGATCAGCAGCCTTCTCTTTAGTGAATTTTTCCTAGAAAAGGGGGAAATTTTTTTCAATTGCTTATGCATTCTACCAGCMCAGCAATGTATATGGCATCACTTACTGCACTGATTTTATGTTTTTCCAGGACCAAGTATAGCAGCCTCTGAAGAGATCAGCAGCTGGGGAACATTTTGGATATCCAAATTCCTAATGACCCCAGAGTAGTATTCCCAAACCTCTTGGCAGTTCCAAATTTCATGCCAAAAGTTGCAGGCATCTGTCTTACATTTTGAACATTTGTCATCAATATTCTTATTTAATTTAAACATCCGCTTAGGGGGGTCATGTATTCTCAGTGAATAAAATTAGCTGCATGTAACCAATCTGTGAATTTGAGTTTAATCATAGAGCTCCGGTCTGGTTACAGATGTCTTTGTCCAAGGACTGTAGTTTACTACTGAATGCCTTCCCTATTAGCTTTGGGATTATCAAGCAAGGATTTATACCGTGTAGAAACCTTTTTCCTTTCTAAATACATAACTGAATGCTCTCACTGGGGGGATTAAATTCAGGCTCTCTGAAAGACCTACAGCTGGTTATCTCCTTTAGCACTGACTTTGCAATCCACACTAAGGTGAGGGGCAGGGCATGGTCTCACTGCCTCGGGAACATAGCAAAGATCAAATTGCCAATGAAAGTCACAATTCACTTCCTGCTCCCTATTGCTCCTGGGGGGAGGAACAAGGTTGCCACCACCTATTTTTCTGGGTCAGTTTATTACCTGCTCCCACCCTTTCAGCTGCATTGGCTGAAGCTTTGGGGATGCTAAGTCAAAGCTCCGCCAGCTCTTGCTCCTTCGTGTCTGCCTCTGCTGCTCTCTTTGCTTGTGGTGCCCACTCACTGCCCTGCGCAGGTGCAAGAAGGAGGTGCACAGCTGAGCCCGTGGAAAATGACTGGGTTGCCTCTCTCTTAAATATCATTGTTAGGATGTGATAATTGGTCCCAAACTCCTCAAATCTTTCTTTGTATCATAAACATCCTGCACAGATGTGATCCCCAGTTCTTCACATAGCAGAAGTTAATTAATTCATCACTGCAGTTCATTTTAGCAGAATTATAGCTTTGATGTGACAGTAATGGCAGTGTGCTAGCAGTGCATAAACTACAAACATTTTAATTAATATTCTTATTTGTATCATATCAACATTCCCAAGGAAAAGGCAGAAACAAGATCTAATATTCAGCCTCTSCTCTCCATTCTGGTGTAAATAGTGTCTATTTGTATGATGTTTAGCCCATAGCATGTATAAGCCATCATGAATGATGACCTATTCTGCAGATGAAACTGCAGTCCATAATCTAGGCTCTCCCACTGTCATCATTAGATCTAGAACCAACCTTCCTTAAGGAAGAAATCATTCATATGACTCTTGGAGCTGAAGGGTTTGGTTGTGGTCCCCACATCTCCAGAGTCCGGGAATAAGTCCATTGAATTACGTGCAAAACCAGCTGAGTTTGATGCAGAATCAGTAAGAGGTAAGGATGAAATGAATACGTCTCTTTGCTGTGATGATACATACAGGTTTTCTTTCTCTGAAAGACATTGGATTCCTCAGCCAATACTGAATTTCCCTGTGGAGCAGCACGGTCTCATTCCTCTTCAAGTATTAGGAAGGATGTGGCCTCAGACAGCTCTGAGCTGTGCTGTGAAGGCCCAATGTACCAAACTGAGTCCAAATGACATGGTGAATATTTGCTGTATATTTTTCCTGAACCTTTTATGTTTAAAAACCATACAAAGCTTTCAAACATCTTTGAAATACTGAAAAGATGCAAATATGTGAATCCTTGTTTTAGGGAATTGCTCTGGATAATGCCTGGAATTAATTACTCTGTTGTGATAATAAATTCACAGAGAAAGTAGAAATCAAGGGTCATGAAAATTACTTTGCTAAGGGATCCATGAGGAGCTAAATGATTGATGTATGTCAGCTGTGGAAAGAACTAATCCTCCTTCAGGTAATCCTGAGATGTCTTCCAAGACACATACTCTTCAGCCATTCATTAATGTCACCAGACCAAATGAGTGTTTTTACTCATTACAGTGGATTTAATTCAATTCTGGCTTTTGCACTGTCTGTATCAAAAAACTCTCAGGAGCTGAACCAATGCAGCACAGAGGCACTCAGAGGCCAGAGGAATACAGACTGTATTTATCTTCCTCAGTCATCATTGTCTGACAGAAGAGCACAGAGCTGTAATTTGGGGTATGGGATATAAGCCTTCAYTGGCACTCAGCCAGGCTGGCTGGGGGGGTGGATTTCTCCTGTGCATCTTTTCACAGAAACCCTTCTGAGATGAGCTGGAGCTACAGCTGGAGATGGTATCTTTCTGCACCCTCGCAGCTAGAGTACAGTCCACAGTGGCTGCTTCAGACCCAAAGGCCAAAATTTACTTCCTTAAAATCCCATCTGGGAGCTGTTTGAACTCATGTTGCCAGCAGTACCTGGTAGGTGTCTGATGTTTTGCACCAGGTATGTGCTGCGTTGGGTTGTGTGACACCTCTCATATCCCAAACTGGGCATTTCCTTTCCCCTCTGCGTTTACCTGTTGCCCACTCAGGTGCTGCCTGAGCACACCTAGCTCTCTCCCACCCACGAAGTACTTCCCTCTTGTCCCAGCCGCTGCAGCACATCTCCTGGGATGTGGGGCTCTGGCATGCAAATCTGTGTCTGCTCGACTGGATGTAGCCCAATGTTTCCTATCTCACCTGGTACTCTGGGAGTTCTTCTTTTTCTGCATTTCCTCTCCATGYTGTTCCACCTTCTATCAATTTACTAAATAGTCATTAGCATAAAGCCTCGCCCCTGGTTACTTTTATATTCCACTAGCAGTCTCCCTGCTGAGATTACAGCCAGTCCTTCTTTTTTAATCCTTTGCCTCCTCCAGCTTCATCTGACTATGACTAATACAAATAAAATCAGGAGATAGATTTGATGTTCTCTCATGATCTCAGGGTGACAACACCAGCAGCTCTACTATTGCATATAAAAGGCACAGAGCTCCTCTCCTTCCTTACTGTTTTCCTGGGGGAAGAAAGAAAATATCTCAAGAATCACTTTTATTCATTCTCTCGCTCCCCAGAAGAGACGGATGTCACCCAGTAATTTTTCTGAGGGATGAGGATTAGTCTATACCATTCTCCGCTGCTTTTTCTCTTCTATTAAGCATGCATTGGATCTGGGATTTGAAGCTTGATGCTGAGACACCTGAATTCTCCCCATTTGCTGCTGAAGGTAGTGTGGACCGCAGCCCAGAGAGGGGATGTCAGCGCTAGGCAGGAGCCACCAGCAACCCATCGCTGCCTGCTGGCCCTGGCTCTCTGCCCTCTGGGGAAGCTGTGACAGGGGCACAGGGTACCAGGAGCAAAAGTGACAGTGACCAAGGGCTGCAGGTACCAGGAGTATCAGCAACCATGTTTTGCCATCTCTCTGTCAGCGCTACGTGTGTGTGCAAAATCATCTGGTTGCCAGAGGATCTGTAACAGGAGCAGCCAGCAAGGGTTTGTGCCTGCTTTTCCCCTTCCAAGCTATTTTACAGGTATGCAAGCTGCTTGGACAAGAAGCAGAAATTGGTGAAGCAGAGAGAGCTAAACCCTCCTCCACATCACCCTGCTTCAGCCTAGCAGCCCTGAATCAGACAGAAGCAAAGTGAGAGGTCTCCTAACGTGGGAGCAGACGTGAGCCTCTGTTTTGTTGTAACAGCCACCCCACCAGGGCCAATGGCCAGGACACAGGGCAGGGGTCCCTGTTGCTAGCTTGCCCCAGGCAGCCGCTGGAAGGGGTGCACAGGAGGTCTGCACCTGGGGGCTAGAGGCTCAGCGAGGGGCAATGAGCACGTCTGCAGCAAACTAAGGTCCCAGAGGCTCCTGAATGAAAGGAGCTGTGAGCATCAGTGGGGATGACATGAGCCAGCACGGCTCAGGAAACCTCCAAGGAGCAGGGCTGGAGGATGTGCCCCATCCTGCAAAGACATCAAGGAGCTTTGCTTTAAAGCCTTTTACTCCATCAGTCTCATCCAGCCATTCTGAGTTTTCTCCTTTTTACTGACTTTAATGTTTGGTTCATTATTTTGTTCTGTAATAAAAAGTGCTTTAGGGATTGGAGGTCTTCTGGTATGCTGGCTTCACAAAAAGTCTGGAGCAGCTTCACTTCAAACCTCTCTCCAGTTCAAGTCCCATCACAGCATTCAGGGGGGAATTGAAGAGCTGGATATGTTTCTCCTGTCTCCAGGCTTAGCTCACTGTCTAGATTTATGTCAGCTCAGAAAAGCTGGGATAATTTAAAAAGCTGGAAAATAATGTCAGCTGTTTTAAAAGAGCCCAGTGGACCTGGGGATCGGTACATGTGGGATTTGTGGTCTGGATAGGGTCTGTATCTGCTCTCTTTCATGTCATTCTCACAGTTGCTAGGACAGCACCGAACTTCCAAGGCTTTTCAGGCAATCTCAGTAGTCTTCCCAATCCTGCCAAAAACTAGTCTCAGAATTAATATCTTTTGTCTCTCAGCTGTCAACTTTTCTTTTAAAGCTCCTAGACCAAAAATATATCCATTTTTGTTAGCTGTAATAGTGACTTGGACAAGCAAGCTCTAAGTACAGTTTGGATGCCGCTGGCTAAGGAAGGTATTTGGCTCTGCATGGATTCTGTAATCCTTTTGAATTTAATTATATTTGCTCTTATCTCCACTAAAGACCCCATAGCCACAGGACCATAATAGCATCTCCAAATCATAACAATATCCCCAAATCAAATCCYTAGGTTCTCCTCCGAAGCATGGAACGAGGACAGGCATCCACAAAGCTGACAGCATTGCCTTGAGCAGACCCCTCTCCCTGAGAGTGGAATACACTCARGGCAAGGATATGTCCCAGATCACTTGCTTTGCCCTGCGGTGTGAAGACTAATCTCTCTCCTGCATGGGGCCTTCAACTCTCCTCTGGAATTCAGTGCCAGCAAGCCATTTGGAAGTCAGTCTGTGGCCATTCCCTTCTTTCAAAATATGACTGCTCCTTTCACTGGCTCCAGTTCATGTTTAAAGGGAGGAGTTGAGCTCTGCTTTCCTACATCCTAGCGGAGGRAGCGCTTTCTCCTGTTGGCGGGACGAGACAATGAAATAAGCAGGGGAGGCTGGCAGGGAGGCTGCAGGCATCGCCTGTCCTGGTCTGCAGGTCCTGGTGCACCCTGGCACGAGCAAGGGGCCTCACTGCACCTCAGCAGGACCGTGCAGCCGCCCCTCGGCAAACCTTTAGCCCTGTGAAAATTGAAGCACTTATAAAATGTCAGTGCCTCCTGGGACATGTAGTAGCTGAATTTCAGCTTTGATCTTAGGTATTTAGCCTGGGATTGAAGCAGAATTTGTCCTCTTCTTTGTGTGGYGCAGTAGCACCAGTAGCTCTCTTTAAGATTAATTTAAACTCCTCAAGCTGGCTTTTCTTGTTTTTTCTTTTCTGAAACCGGAAGCCATAACTAATTCTTGACTTTTCCGACCTGTAGGAGCTTCATACGCCATGAAATGCAAGTGTGACATTATGCCTGCAGTAATAGAGATGCTTTACATGAAGGTTGCCCTTTTTGGTTAACAATTGCAAAAGGTGAGGTGCAAAGGCCCGTACATACTACAAAATGATGTAATTTTCACACTGGGATCTCTTTTACAAAATATGACATGAGTTTCCATGACACAGATTAAATTATTAGTAGATAAACTAATGCATTAAGTAAGTCGAACCAGCTAATTGTATGAGAACACCAGGGAAAAGGTTGCAGCCAAGGGTCGTGTGATTTATGTTGTCACTCCTCATATATTTAATTATCTGCGAGCGTTTTTGTTGCCTGTTTGAAGCTACTGGAGAGCAAACTTTGAGAAGAAGCTCCACAGATGAGGTATGAACAAGGGGAAATGACTTACAGTCAGATGGGAGATCACGCTCTGTAGCACTCCCTCTCTTGGGAGCAGGCAGCAGGGAAGGAAGCTGCCTTGGAGGTTTTCTCTCTGCATGGTGATAGAGAGAAGTCATACCAAAGGGACACGTAGAAGAGGCCAGCATTAGGAGAAAAGGATCGTGGTCAGCTGTGTAAGAGTTTCAGATAAGTTGAAGATGATGAGGCAAGAGGGTAAGGTCAGAGATCTCTCTGAGGCAGATCATTACAGACAGCTGTGAGCATGGTGTCGGGGGCAGCAAGGGCAGACACTGCACTTAGAGCAGTTTACAACAAAATTGGAAAAAAGCTCCAGACGGTGGCTGCAAGCAGGGCTGCCAGTGCTCGCTGGGTGGAAAAGGCAATGAGGTGATAACTGCAGAATCAAGTGAAGTCAAAGAGCTGTTCTTCAAAAGCAGAGACATTAGCTCTCACTTTATTTTGAGGGGAGAGAAGCTTGTGAAAATGACAAAGAAAAAAATAATCCGTATTTCGTCTATTTTAAAGAAAGGCTACAGTACTGCATTAAAATCTTCCCCTGAGCTGCTGTTTTGTCCTCGTGGTCCAGCTTCCTGCCTTGGGCTGGTTTAAGCCTGCCAAAGCCTCCCAGCTCCCAGTTCTGCTCGGCTTTCACAGGGTGACTCACTGGAAACTCTGCTGCAGCTACCCCTGGTGTGTTTTTCCTTACAGTATAAGAGCTCGTTGCAAATTAAAAGGCTTCCTGCTGAAGACCTAATCCTGATGCATCTCAGTCTCCTTTGAATGAAATCCACTTTTTCTGTATTATCAATATCATACCAATTATATTTCTTTTCCAAGGCTGATTGGTGGCTGATCTAGGGAGGTGGTTGTCAGGCCATCCACATCTTTCCTTTTAGATCAGATCCTTGCTTATAAAACAACAGTTGATGTCTCTTATTATCCATAGAAGAACTCAGATGATTTTATTTAGTCGCATCAATCAATGATTATTCCAAGTTGTCAAGTCAACTAGAAAAAGTTTTTAAAAAATATACTATTATTCGGTTTTCATTAGGAGAGTAAGCCTGTAAAAAGCAGAATTTTAATGGATAATTGGTGGAGGTTTAAGAAAGCATTCCAAGTGGATTTTATGATCAGGTGCTTCTTTATAGTCTTTATACTCACTGAGGGTAACAGATTCAATCTGAAGGGGGATGTGAAGGTCACTGCAATGTTGAACCACTCTGGAATGAAGGATTGACATAAAGGTTCAGCTGTAAAATGGTACCCACAAGTTACTGAAATTCCTTTGGGCAGCATGGTTTACTAAGAGCTATGAATGAAACAGTGTATATCCATTGCTTGACAAGGCTAGAGGCTGTATCCTAGGGATGGGTTATGAAAGGTAATTATGATTTTTCTTGGATATTTTTGATTCCTACTTTGCAAACCTTTGAGGTAATCATAAATATCTGACGTAATGGAAGCTGAATAGTGYTCAGTAAAGTTTGCTTTACACTCCAGATTAGTTCATTAAAGATTGCCTGACAGGTCTCTTGGGACTGTCTCCTCAGCTGGTGGAAATTGGTGTAGTTCCACATGCTTCAAAGGATCTGTCTTTCCTTCCTCCTCTTATGTGTAAGCAGCCTCTTAAACTAATGAACAGAGATCTTGGGTTCACGACACAGAAGGGGAAAGGAGATAAGATGAACTCATGCAACATTCACATCTTGAGCCTCGGTTGTTTTATTATTTAGTATATCAGAAGCAGAACGGCAGCACTTAGTATGGGCTAAGGGTAGTTCTGGATGGGGTGGGCAGTTGATTTCTGCACAAAAGGAGGAACATCGTGTTTAGCAATTTGTATTACGTACTCCTGGARCTAAATCTGTGCATCTGGAGAGGAGATCTACTGCATTAGCAGGGCGCTGGATAGTGAAATGGGAGGTGCCTGACTAAATGTAGGAGGTGCTTCATAATTTCTGGGATGAGCCAGAGCCCAAAGGTTAACTGCAACAGGATTCACACCCTACACAGGAAAGTTTCTCTCCTGCAAACCCCTCACTCCTCGAGCATCTGCTTGTGCTATTTGTGTTTTGTTCAGGTCTCAGTACTGCACCCATCACTGCTACCTGAGCAAACAGGCTGAGAGCAGACACTTGTCCCCACCTGGTAAAATGTCTTCTGCTAGGGGACAGTGTCTGCCCCGACCACCASTGTGCAGGGATGGTGGCAGTGTCTTGAGTGCTGTAGCAAGACCATAGGGGCTTTAAAGGGCAGCAACAGCAATGTCCGTGGTCTACTCAGACTATGCTTATAAAGGAAAGCCGGACAAGGATATCTTATAAATGGGTTTGCTTTTACTAAATTTGATATCCATGAAGTTTAACTGGTTAGAAATGTACTTACATGCCAACTCACTGATCRTTTAAAACCAGAAACAAATAATTCTGCATGCTACATATAGCAATTAATAGATTTTTAATAGTCTTCAGTGCTGGTTTTCAGGAAATAATGTCATACTATTAACATTCCTGTAAAACCATTAGTCCTAAATGCATGTAATTGATGGCAGTACTAATGTTTGTAAAACGAACTGAGGCTGATTTATAAGTCTGATAATAAAATAGTTCAGTAAAGGGCTTTGATCTAATAGCTGTGAAAACAGTACACACACCTTAAAGATTATCCTTGCAGATATCCATCCTCCTTTCAACTTTTACTAGCTTCAGACACRATGATTTGGGAGGGAAAAATCCCAGCTAAATACATCTTGATGGAGATGACCATTGATCAGTTACACTCTATTCTCCTTCCAGATGCGAACATCCAGTAGTACACTGACTCCTTGGGCCATTTTCAGTGATAGTTTATTTGTTGCTATTGACTGAGATTAAAGAAAACGTTGCCTGTTTTCTTAACTAATAGAACTGGTAAAAGGTTTCCCCTACCCTGCATATATTGAAGTCTAGGAAACTGGCTCCTCCAGCATGATCTTTCTCCTGCAAAAGAAGTACTTATACCTACAATATTATCCATGGTAAATCCCCAGTTGCTTTGGTTCATTGGATCCATTCACTTTGYCAGTTTTTCTTTCCTTTTCCTCTGTCCTTATGTAAATTGTAATTTAAAAATAAAAATCAAATAGCTCAGTATTCACTCAGTTTTTCCATAGTACTGAAACAGTTCATTTTGCTCACTAAGTAAATACTTACAATTAATTTTTAGGCACACTTAATAAACTCCAAAGATTGCATTCATAAAGCTAGTGAGAGGTAATATTCTTCCCATATATGGCTCAGTATTTACCGTGCTTAGGTAAGAGTCTCTCCTCTGTTTTCTAGGACTAGGACTTGATAGTGCACCACAAGGTTTTATGGGCTTGTTGTCTTAATCGTTATAGATGAAGATACTATTCTTTGCATAAATAATTCAGCATTTTTGTATTTGTTCAGTGTGTTGACTGTCTCGGCTCCCTCCTTAGTCACTACCTACCACAGCTTTTTCTTCCTTATTCGGGCAATGTATAAGCAGTTTAGAGTGGAAAAGGTTGAGAAGAGGAGCTCCTCCTCTGTGTACCTCCTAGTCTAGCAGGTAGGACACCCACATGGAGAGTGGGAGACCTCGCATCAACCCCCTGTGCTGAATCAGGCAGCAGGAGGACAGGAACTTGGATCTCTCGCAACCCATGTGCATGTTATTAACTACTGGGCTGGAGAGGACAAGCAGGGGGAAGGGGGAAGCTGGCAGCACTGCATGCTTCCTCTGCTCCTCTGCATTCAGCCTCCGAAATCAACATAGCTGATTTGGAAAAGTTGATGTCAACAGCTCTTCTTCTCTCTTCTCTTCTCTTCTTCTCTCTTCTCTTCTCTTCTCTTCTCTCTTCTCTCTTCTCTTCTCTTCTCTTCTCTTCTCTTCTCTTCTCTTCTCTTCTCTTCTCTTCTCTTCTCTTCTCTTCTCTTCTCTTCTCTTCTCTTCTCT